>JOMC01000054.1:0-74138 GCA_000812125.1 Aspergillus ustus | reverse complement strand
AAAAAAAAAAAAAGAAAAGAAACCCCAACTCCAGGCTAAAGTCCCTAGGAGAATGTACCTGCCCACTTCGCCAGGCTACTTCGGTGATCGCGAAAGTACAATAGCAAAGACACAGTGTATCAAAGTCCATCAACAGCCTCGATCCAGCCGTACGTTAACCCCGTGACCGAAGTTGCCAGCACCCAGACGAAGCCCCATGCGGTAGCCCCTTCAAGACTAGCTCCATTAACGGTTCCTGCAACTTGTATAACAGTGTTGACCAAGAGTACAGTGGAAAGCACCACCGTTCGAGATATCAAGACCCTAGTTCGCCTTGACAATGCGCCCCAGGTCTTCCTGTAAACCGCACAGGCAAGGTACTCTCCTTGCCGGGACGCTGCAGACTTGCCTTTTTCCATATCGTTGCCAGGCGCTGGAGGTGTACCCGCCGAGCTGACAAAGAGAAAATCTCTCGCTGCCCAACCAGCTGGAAGAAGGGAGAGGAACAGCAAAGGTAAGCCGGCGGGGCCGGCGTGGACTCTCGTGATGTTGGGAATTCTCTCGAAATAAACAACTAGCTGTGAGGGGAGCCAGGTCTCGTAGCTGAGATATACAGTGACAGTGTAGATAGCAGTTGCGAGAATAGCAGTGTAGAGGGTGGTGGCCCAGTCTTGGAGAATTCCACGGTTGGAGACAGTGGCAGGTGGTGCATGAGAGAGGTCGTGCACGAGTGTTGGTTTGCGAAGAAGCGCAAACGGGACACCGTTTGAAAGGAGCACAATAACATACGAAGCAAAGATTGTGGTTGGGCGCAGATTATAGAACGACAAGAGGAGCGCGTAGGTTGGTAAATGGATGAGGAAGGAGAAGGATAGAACGTCGCGCCCTGTTGGTATTAGTTTTGGTGTAGGTATAGGGTAATAGGACGAGTGCGTACCGTCAAAGCCCAGTATCCAAGCTAACCCAATCTCGACAGCTTTCCATGCCATCAGCCCGCCCACTTCCCACCATTCTTCAAGGTGCTTGCTGACACGTCCCAACTCGCCAAGTGTAACTTGGGATGTGAGAGTAAATAGAGTTGAGCTGAGTGCTAGGCTCGTGAGAGCCACGAGAATCAAACGTGCCGTCGACGGAATTTGGTCCACCAATGTCTTGCGAGGGGGAGGCTCTTTTGCTACCTCAGCGTAGGTTTTCGGGGGGGTTGTAGTCACAACAACATCTTTCTTGCGAGGTGCCATTGTCCTGATCACGCGATCCAGTTACAGTAGTCGTTAAGAGCAGTAATACAAATTCAGGTATCGTAATTGCACAAATTGGAGAGAAGTTGCAACTCTTGCTTTGCGATTGGGATGAGGAGGAGTTTATAGCGGGCGGTGAACATGTGATGATGTCACGGCGCTCAACGTCATACAAGAGCAGATCAAGAGCAGATGCCAGATGAAGATCCGGGATCAAGATTGTCCATCCAAGTACAGCATTTCATGTCGCTTCAGACAACTACCACTTGCCCGACATAGCGCCATACTACCTAGATAGTAATAGTTTTCTTCTAAGAACCTGTCAAGCTTTAATACTGCTCTCTTAGGGCCGCACTAAATACTCAAAAGGACGAATAGATATCACAAGTGTCATTGGAACTGGTATATCATGAGTGCAAAAATATGTTACATGAATAGAGTATATGAAATATGATGCCACCGGCCAATACAAAAATAGATCATAAATAGCCCTCCCACGAGGCCTTAATCATCCTCTTCTTTCTCTGTTGGTTTGGTAAATAATTCAATTGTTCCCTGCTCGCGGCCCTTAGCATCTCTCATCGCAACCTGGTACTTTCCTTTATCCCAGAGGTCCTTAATCGTGAGCTCTCGAGTGCGACCCAAGCTCTCAATAGCGCTGATACGGTCAAGCGTACTTTCCAGATGCTCGTCAAATTCAGGCTGAGAGCAAATCTGGCGAAACGCATTTTGCATGGGTACCGAGTCGGCTCGGACCATCGCCCTAGAGTCGATGGTAAATAGATTTTCGTGGTCGTAACTCTGGATAAAGTCGGCACGTGTCATAATCTGTCGCGCTTCGTGAAGGGATATTTCAGGAAGTATATGGCCATGCTCAGGATCATAAATTTTTTCCATCGTTTTTTCTTTGTCCACCAAAGCTTTGGCCATTACCATAGCAGCCGACTATTTCTTATCAGAAAACATGGGTATCTTGAGAGCGCGAGTGCAGACACTTACAGAATACTTCTGCTGATCCATAACATCGTCATCCATCTCTTCACCAAGGATCCAGCATTTATTTAGGAACCACGTTTTTTCGGCTTCACATATCGTGTCGCACAGCTTCATGACATCTGGAGACTTGGCGACGCGACTGAGGTAAGATAGTCGACCCCCAACCTTGTTATATACTTGCTCAAGAATCTCATCCGACAGCTGCTCACCGAAGTAGTCCTTGCGGTATTTCTTTAGAGCAGCTATCGCCTGTCCTTTCGGGAGATCAGCAATTGGTATGGTTTCCATTCTTGTTGCATATCGCTTCAGTCTCTCATAGACCCAATAATCATCACTATTAAATACTATCGTAGAGTTAATGTTATGTAAAAGGGGGCATTAGGAGATAAGCGCACCTGTCGTCACAAGGTTACTGGCCGCCCATTGTTCGGCTCGTTGCTGTATCATCTCAAGAAGGTCTTGGCCGTCAGAATCATCTCTCACCAAGTGAGTGCTGTTTATAATTAGTACAAGCGGCGCCTTGCCCTTACGCCTCCTCTTCATTGCGACTTTTTCTAGCTTGTTGAATGCACGCTCTATATCCAATAGAGCAGTAGTGTCCCTGGGGCCCTTGATACTGAAAAGGCTACCGATGTAACTAAGCATTGTTAGTATAGGGGTGGAAAAATAAAGTGCGCGTAAGGCTTACTCTTCATGAAACTCAAAATCCAGCGCTTTCCCTAGTCGAATTCGGAAAATCTCTTGATCGCCGTGGGCCTCAAAAAGCGCGCATCCGTCACCATTGATCTTGCGCATGGCTTCGAGCAACATCGAAGTTTTCCCGGTGCCTTTCTCACCAATGAGCAAAAAGTAGTGGCCGGGGATCTCACCGGATATGATTCTATCAATCCTTGGCTGCTCATCCCGAACAAACCAGTGCTCGTCGTGGTGATATTGGTGCTTTCCCGTTTCGACTCCTGCAACCTCAAGTGCGGGATCGCCTGGTTCAAAGGCATTTTCCATCTTTTGTAAAATGAGGTATTTGTAGTACTTGTGGTACGAGAACCCAGCAATTCTGCGTGTGCTGTTAGCGAGAACCATAGAAGATGAAAACAATAGGGCTACCCTAGGACCGCAATGGATGCAAAAGTCGTGGCCGCCGACTCTAGCATTTTCAAGATTGTTGATCTGAGATTGGGATCCTGGTCATTGTCTCGGCCTCTGCTGTCGTCCTGATTTCGTTGATCTAGAGGATCGGGCCCTGATGGAATAGAGCTCTGCGAAAAACTCCGTCCTGAGTACATGGCAAACATCCTGTCCGGGCGCCTGTATATTCCCCATGGCCTCGTTCGGGTTGTTGACAAAAAGAGTCGAGGGATACTGCGATAAAACATCTTGGATTGATCTAGACAGACAACCAAATGAAATACGAAGAAATTGGAAAATCAACGAGCGTAAGAAGTCCAAATGTCTTATGAAGGAATGGCGGTGTACGGTTGAGCTGAAGCTGAAGTTTTGACAGTGCAAGGTATAAAATAGCTAGCTGTACAAAGCTTAAGGGGCGCAAGCTTCAAAATCGAGCGGTGCCTGACCGATAAACATTGAGCCACTGCTGTTGTATAACGAGTGTCGGTGGTGGGAAGTAGGAGAGAGACGGAAAGAAAAAAGAAAACAAGAAAAGTCAAGACAAAACGGGTGAACAAAAACAAAGGCAAGGAAAAAGCGAACCAAGACAACCGATGATGATGTTTTGTCGCAAGTTGGATCCAAAAGCGACGTAGCAAAGTGCTGCGCCTCCGATCGATGGAGTCCGAACGCAGATCAGGGCTCTTGGCAACGAACTGGGGGGTACGCTGGAGTGACTGAGGCTGGTGACTGTGGCGAGAGTCAAGATTGTTCGACAGACCTCTGGACTCTTGCGCCAAAAACCTACAATCTTGAGTTGTCTCTGGTAGACTTTTGTAGGTGACGAGGAGCCAGGACAACCTGTTCGTTGTCTGGCCATCCTCGGTACGGTAGTTGGTACCTACTACTAGTGGCACGAGGTTGCCTTTTCGGAAATGACAGCTCAGCCAGCCATCCTTCCACCAAAAGGTGTTCATCCTGTGATATTCAGTCCTCGCAGATTAACTACGAGTAGGCAGCCATTAAATGCCTATGTAGTAGGAAGCACTAGTTGAATTGCAGTATGAAATTAGGTAATGTTTGGGCACAATTCCAACAGTTAGTGATTGTTGATCTTTGATGTTGACTTTGTGATAACACAACAAGCGCGCTTGCAACACAGTTTCAATGAGTATGAGCGCATGAGGTCCCTTCTCGTGTGTCCTCACCTGGAGGTCTCTATTGTTTTCCCTTCCTCCCTAGTCGCACTTTTGATAGCAAACTACATTTTGAAACGTCAAGATGCCAGTTTCGTGGACCGCTGAAGCCGAAGCTAAGGTATGATATATCTACAGTCCGTTTGATCTCTCTTACTCACATATGTCTACTTTCAGCTGCTGCTTGGAATTTTAGACCAACTCAAGGGTGTTAAACTTGACTACAAAGCCCTGGCTGCGTACATGGGACCGGGTGCGATAAACGTTTAGATCCCATAATAGCAGCCCTTGCTAACAGGATCAGGTTGCACTGTCCCTGCGCTCCACCAGCATCTGTTCAAGCTCCGTCGGGAGGCAGGCACAGCAGGTGCCGCTCTTGGGAAGCCTGCTGGCAGTCCTCCCTCAACCATGAGCCCTTCAAAGAGATTTAAAAGCCCTCTGTATCCTGACTTGAAGACTACAAGTTCGATCAAAAAGGCGAGAAAGGTGTATTGCGTTTCCGATGAGAATGACGACAAAAACAGTGACGAAGATTGCGAGCTCAAGACTATCAAAGATAAAGACGAAAGTGACGGAAAGACGGCTTTTGTTGATCTCGCAAATTGATGGCATCCAACAAGGACTGGAGTATTCGCGTTGGGTTTGATGAAGTGGTTATCTGGAAGACATTAGCAGCACAGAAGTCTCAATCGGAGAATAACATCATGGCTTGGCCCAAGGCGTGTAAAGCATAACCCTAGAAGTCAAGAAATGTGCCATGGGCATGAACAAGGTTAAAAGTTAAGCAATGATGAAACTCTCGCCGGATCTGTGGGGGATACTCTGACGGTAACTCCCACCGCCCGAGCTCTTCCGAGGGTATTCCGCATCGAAATTTTCTTTCCCCGATCCAGCTTCAACCCTGCCAATTCAATCCCTCTTCCTCTTCCTATACGGGGACTTGTTTAATTCATTTGTTTGGATATAGGGTGCTTGCTTGTCTCAATTGCCCTTTTCCCTGTACATTATCCTTTTTAATCTCCTCTTTTTTCTCCCTTCCCATACTTGCAACTTTGTTTTTTTTTTTTTGCTGTCTCTGATAGCTTCAATTGTTCCTGACTTTTGCAACTCAAAATTGCTTCTATCATAAACCGGCACTATGGCACAGACGAATGGCGAGTTAGAGCACTCGAAAGGTTTGCTTTCACCGAGCTTTCCACAAAGGCCTGGAGCTCACCACGTAACAGAGTCTCCCGAGCAAATTGCCAATGGAAACCAAGAGGAAGCTCAGGAAGAAGATAGCACAGGTAGTAATGCCTACATGACATCTCTTTAGCACCCTTGCTAGTTCAGACGGTTTCTAATTGCCGATAGGCCTCTTTCAGATCTCCGTGAAGCTCCCTCATGAGCCGTACAAGATCCAGGTGATGGTGCGTACAATTACCCAGTCAATGTATCCCAATCCAGGACTAATTACTACCTCGCCTAGGTATCGAGCCAAGAACAAGTTCAGGATGTCCGCCAATCCATCGTCGAACTTCCCGGTACATTCCAGTACACCTGTTTCCATCTCGAATTCAACGGCAGCCGCATCAATGACTTTGTCGAGCTATCCGAGGTTCCCGATCTCCAGGCCGATTCGGAAATTGTCCTGGTAGAGGACCCATATACCGAAAAGGACGCTCGCTTGCATGTCGTTCGCATGAGAGAGCTACTTGGTGCTGCAGGTGACAGGGTCGACACTTTGCACGGCGTCAGTGCTGGCCTGTCGCTCCACGACTCCATTGCTCCTGAAACAGTTGGAGAAGATACGGAAAAGGAGCATTCGCTAACCAAATACGAAATCTCTGGCTCATCCTCTTTGAAGACAATCCTTCCTAGACCCGAGGCTCCAGTTCCCAAGACCCTCAAGTCCATTTCTCTTTCGCCTTGGAACCCACCGCCCTACCACCTCCGGCAAAAGGGCCACCTGCTCTATCTCCAGGTGACCACCAACGAAGGGGAGCAGTTCCAGATCACCTCCCATGTTTCTGGGTTCTTCGTCAACAAGTGCTCCAACAGCAAATTTGATCCTTTCCCCAAGACCGTTCCCAAGAATGGCAAGGCCCATTCGCTTCTCAACCTGATCGCTCAGCTTTCTCCCTCCTTTGACTCTTCCTTCCAGGCCTTGCAAGAATCCAACAACCAGAAAGATCTCCTGACCACCTTCCCCTTCCAAAACGCTATCCCATGCAGCCCGTGGCTCGTCCCTCCTCCGTCCGCAAATATCAACGCTCATCAGCCAGATATTACTCGTTCGCAGGAGAATTACCTAATCTCTGGTGTAGATAACGCGGAGACCCTACGCGACTGGAACGAGGAGTTTCAGACAACCAAGGAACTACCACGCGAGACTGTTCAAGACCGTGTTTTCCGAGAGCGACTTACCTCCAAGCTCTTCGCTGATTATAATGAAGCAGCTGCCCGCGGTGCTGTCTTGGTCGCTAGGGGCGAAGTTGCTCCTCTCAACCCTACCGAGGCACAGGACGCGCAGATCTTCGTGTACAACAACATCTTCTACTCCTTCGGCGCTGATGGGGTTGGAACCTTTGCCTCGGAGGGCGGGGATGAAGCTGCGCGTGTAGCCGTCGGCAAGGATGTTCTGGGCATCAAGGCCGTAAACCAGCTCGACATCAACGGCTTGTTCACGCCGGGAACTATTGTGGTTGACTACATGGGCAAGCGCATCGTTGGACAAAGCATTGTACCTGGTATCTTTAAGCAGCGGGAGCCCGGGGAGCACCAGATTGACTATGGTGGCGTGGAGGGTAAAGATGTTGTCGCAACCCACCCTGATTTTGTTCCAGTATTCGAAAAACTGTCCAAAGCGTTGAGAATCAAGAAACACGCAGTCTGGGACAAGGAAAGCCAACGCCATGAGCTCGAGGGTAGTGTTGAAACTAAGGGTCTTCTCGGCACAGACGGCCGCAAGTACGTCCTTGACCTTTACCGCGTTACTCCGCTTGATGTGGAGTGGCAAGAGAAAAGCGGCGAATCGTACCCCCATCGAATGTCCGTTCTTAGGCTGGAACTAGTCGAGTCCTACTGGAGACACAAGATGAGCCAGTATGTCAAGGCTGAGGTGGAACGCCGCCGCAGCGCTAAGGCGGCTGAGCCTAAGGAGCAGCAATCTGAAGAGAAGAGCGAAGAAAAGGATGAGGATAAGAACGAAGAGGCTCTCGATCAGGAACGGGTTGATATCTCTGGCTTCTCGCTTGCGCTCAACCCTGACGTCTTCAGTGGCCAGCTTCCTCAGACTGATGAGGAAAAGGAGCAGTGGGCCAATGACGAAAGGGAAGTTCGCGAGGCATGCGACTTTTTGCGAACCAAGGTCATGCCAGAGCTTGTTCAAGACTTGCATGATGGCGACGTTGGTTTCCCTATGGATGGTCATTCTCTCAGCCAACTTCTACACAAGCGCGGTATCAACATCCGCTACCTGGGCAATTTAGCTCAGCTGGCCAAGGAGAAGGGCCCTCGCCTTGATGCCCTCTCAACTCTCTTGATACAAGAGATGGTCGCGCGTGCCTTCAAGCATATCGCAAACAAGTACCTGCGCAATGTTCCTGCCCCCTTCGCCGCGTCCTGTGTCGCTCATATACTCAACTGTCTTCTCGGTGCGAACGTCAACCCTGCCCCTCGCGCTGATATCGACTCGTCTCTTCGCGAGGTTTACCCAGAAGGAGACTTTTCTTTCGAACAGGTGTCACCTGTAACTCTGCGTGCCGCAATTGAGAAGCAGGTCACTCTGAGATATCGCTTCACGCTGGAGTCCGAGTGGTTCGGCTCTCTCCGAAACCTGCAACTTCTCCGTGATATTGCTATCAAACTAGGTCTTCAGCTTGGTGCTCGTGAGTTTGCTTTCACTAAGGCCGAGGCCGAGGCGCTCAAGAAGGCGGCACCCGCCACCAACGGCGTCAACGGTGCCGGTCAAGATGAGGGAAAGAAGAAGAAAAAGAAGGGTGGCGATTCTGGTTCCCCTGCACGTGCTGCTGCTGCAGCTACGGAGCGGACAGCAATCGTTACTTTTGTTCCCGACGACATCATCAACATCGTCCCCTTAGTCAAAGATGCCTCTCCGCGAAGCTCGCTTGCCGAAGAGGCGCTCGAAGCCGGGCGCATTTCCCTCATGCAAAACCAGAAGCAGCTGGGTCAGGAACTCATCTTGGAATCCCTGTCTCTCCACGAGCAAATCTACGGCATCCTCCACCCTGAGGTTGCGAAGCTGTACCATCAGCTGTCAATGCTCTACTACCAGACTGACGAGAAGGATGCGGCTGTTGAGCTGGCTCGCAAGGCAGTCATTGTTACAGAGCGTACTCTCGGTGTCGATTCCGCCGACACTATCTTGAGCTATCTCAACCTCAGTCTCTTCGAACACGCTTCTGGCAACACGAAGACTGCCCTAGTCTACATCAAGCACGCCATGGATCTTTGGAAGATTATTTACGGTGCCAACCACCCTGATTCAATCACCACCATGAACAACGCTGCAGTCATGCTTCAACACCTGAAGCAGTACTCTGACTCTAGAAAATGGTTCGAAGCTTCCCTAACCGTTTGCGAGTCCTTGTTTGGCAAGCAATCCATCAACACCGCAACCATCCTCTTCCAGCTAGCGCAGGCGTTGGCGCTTGACCAAGATTCCAAGGGTGCTGTTGCCAAGATGCGCGATGCGTACAATATTTTCCTTAACCAGCTTGGCCCTGACGACCGAAATACCAAGGAAGCAGAGACCTGGCTCGAGCAGCTTACTCAGAATGCTGTCTCCATCGCCAAACATGCCAAGGATATTCAGGCCCGCCGCTTGCGCCGTATCAATATGAACACCCGGTCTCTGGGAACCAAGGTCCAGCCTCAAGTCGGCCAGTCGGCGGCTGAGGTTGCTGTGCCCAAGGAATCTGGTAATGCTTCCATGGACTCCAGAAGCATTGATGAACTGCTGAAGTTCATCGAAGGCGGGGACA
Source organism: Aspergillus ustus (assembly GCA_000812125.1). NCBI lineage: Eukaryota > Fungi > Ascomycota > Eurotiomycetes > Eurotiales > Aspergillaceae > Aspergillus > Aspergillus ustus. The sequence goes on along the minus strand of JOMC01000054.1, from coordinate 64,640 downwards.
CCAGCTCGTCTTCGCGAACCAAGCAGAAGAAGCGTGCCGCTGCCAGCAATCCTAAGCTTCGTGGTTCGAAGAAATCATCGGCTTAGAACTCTCTCCCTACCTGTTGTATCTTGGGGATAATCAAAATTATCGGTGTTCTTTTACTTGCTTTTATTGACGGCCATATACCATTCTTTTGACCTTCACTGGCAAGGTCACATATTGGATGAGCGACATGCTTGGGTATATTATTTTCTTGTTTATCTTTTAGAAATCTCTCCTCTTTGTTTGGTTATTTTGGCATGGATTGTTCATTGCGGGCAGTGCATAGCAGGCAAGGTCGGGTGATTTGCATGCTGTACTGGATTATCCTGATACTGTATATTATATATGACTAACAACTAACTGATGCATTTGAATGACTTCACATCTTTAACCAGTCAAAGCCCACTAAGATTGTACCTAGGTACTGTGAGGAAGGCGGTGGCAAAGCGATGCTTAGTCAATAAGTCGGGGCAGAATACGTTGTAGCTTCCTCAACGATCCCATAAAACTTTCAAGGAACATGCATGCTTAGCATCAGATTTAACACAATAGCAATGTTATCCAGTTTATTTTGACCTTCGTTTGACTTTCGCTCTTCGAGCAATTCAATTTCCTCAGCACAACGAGGATAGATTCGACAGTACCTAGATAGGTAGTTAGCTCTGATAGATGACCTCAGGCAGTGAGTTACTGCTGACTCATAGTGCGCTATATCTATTTAGGTTCTTTGACCCCATGTTTACATTTTCGACTCGAACGGCCCCGACGGCCCTCTTTGTACTTCCCCATACACATCCTCTTCACCTGTATATTATGCCGATATTGGCTTCTTGGGTGCATTGTATCTTAAAACCTCTTATTTTGGCTTCCATATCCGTTGCTTTACCGAGATTCTTGGTTCTCTACATACCATAACAAAGCTCCATCGCGAGGCCGAGTCATGAAATGGACGCTCAATGAATTCCACCAGCGATTTAAGTATGGCCTTGACACGATGACCTCACGCTCGAAAGTAAAACTAACCAAAGTCTTCCATACAGACTAAGATAACCGGCGCAACATGGAAGATATCAGACCGACCGCGAAATGGGCAAATCGCATGTTGCGCCCTTTAACATCTATATACCATCGATTAGAGAAACACCATGAGACTGTGACTAGTGTATTGGTTTCAAAGGCGAAAGAGAAGGAGAAATTAAGCACAGCGCCTGCCGCTGACCGAACGCGTTCTTCGGCAAATGGAATCCGAGACCGAGGGTGCAGTTATTCGGATGACGAGGAACCCAATGATCCGGCTTGGATTCCCGGGCAGCTTGACAAACGAAGGATCCGACACAATTATTCGAGCCGAGGACGGGGCGATGGAGTGCGAAGACGCAGTCGTCTCCTGATTCGGAGTCCGGAGATACCAAAGACACTCCCAGGCGCGATTGAGATCGCGACGCCATTGATTACTGGGAAGCTTCGTGGCCCCTTAGCTGAGGCCTCACCCTCACTAAGGGTGCAACTTTTTCAGAACCAGCTTTCGGTTGCGGATAATGAGGGCTCTTCGGAGCATCGGAAGAGGGGTCGAACGAATAACAGCAGTTTTCCACCATATCAGGGATCGTGGAAGGAGATTCTGCACCGATCAGGGGATCCCGGGCTCGTGGATATTGCGCATTTATTGGATCGCATCTTTTTGAAATTTTTGAAGACTACCCGGGCTGGGCCTGGGGAGGGCGCGAGGGGAGCTCGATCGTTACTATCAATGGCTGTGCGGCGTCTTCCAGAGTTCATTGCCGAGGAACAAAGAATACAGGATGAAACAGATGAAGGTTGCGAGGTAGACATGTGTGATGCGTATTTTACGGAGCTAGAGGCCTCTTATGCACCAAGTGGTCATGGATGGCAGCCACTTCGTGAAGTTGTGCGTGCTCAAGGAATTTATCTGGTCTCATGCATGATACAGAATCAGTGGATCACCTCTGCTGCAGCTTTCAGGCTGTTAGAAGAGTGTTTATCCCTAGAAGAATTTGACGCCTTTGAATCGCTTACGACGATATGTCTCGAAAAGGTAGATACTTACCATTACCCAACGGCATTTGATCACCCACGCCAATCCAGTCAGCGAGAAGACGCTATCAGTATTTTGGGCAGATACTATCTGAAATGTCCGAAACGACGCGCTTATGTATTGGAAGCGTTATCGCAACTCTTGGTACGGGGAGTCATTCCTCCCGAGTGGATGGTGACTACGCTATGGAAGAGATGTGTGGATAGCGCGATCAAATCAGTATCAACGGAAGATTGCAACTATATGTCTGCCAGGCGACTAATTGAATCAGTCATTCTTTCGTCGGCCGGTATATACTCGACAGCCAATTCGAACGCGCCGCCTCATTGTCATCAAATTTCCCTTACAGTTCGTACCCGAGGTACTCAAGCATCGACTCAAATACCAAGTCTGAAGAAGGATCAGAACGCATGTCCTATGCCTATTCAGGATGCCCTTAGCAACCTCGTTGCTAGTTTGATTACGGCGCTTTGCGGCATGTGCATTGCCCGTTCTCAAGCGGCCGATGCTCAAGAGCGTTTAGCAGGACTAAAAACTCGAGAGATTATCAACTCCTTAACCTTCATGGTGCAACAGACTGTTGGGGATGGGCCTCAGCCAGATGGGCCAGCTTTCCATTTATTGCGAAGAGGATATGTTCTACTGGCGGACTGCACAATACAGTGCGGCCAAAAAGTTACAATTCTGACCATCTACCATTCCGACTCCGTCTCAAGACAAAACATAGAGGCGTTCTTTCGAATATTAGCTTTCCGTCAAGATGTGGTCAAGGAGCTCGTGAGGCTTGTCTCACAGGTGTTTCATTACTCGGGGCACGCTCACGGCCAGGGCCCATCGCGGGCGCCTCGAGAAATTCGGACCCGGGTTTCACACCTCGCTCAGTTGGCCAGTGCCCCGGGGGTCGCTTTGCTGCTAGGTAAAGTTGCTGCAGAAGTTGCAATGAATCTCGCAGAGAAAAGTCTGGACCCGAATGACCACGCCTGGGCCGTTGAGATGCAAGAGATGGCAGTCTTGTCCCAACAAGACGAAAGCTCGCAGGACTCATCATCTAGCAGCATTCAACCATACTCGAGCTTATATCGCTGGGAGGACACTATTGGGGAGTGGGTTGCGAGGACACCGGCAGGTAAACCCCGCACTGTTGCTGCGAATGTTGTTCCGAAACAACAGACTACGAGGCGAGGCCGCCCGCGCATTACAATTCCTTGCTCGACTGATAGCTCGTCCGCGAGTTCGATTTGCTCAGAAAAGAGTATCTCCACTGTCACATCATCTGCGCTATCTATTGCCAAAAAAAGACCTTCTGCGGGTCAAGATTGCACGCCCCGGCCTCTGAAGAAAACTTATCACACGCGATCAGTGGAGCAGATTGGTGGTAAATCAAGCGATTGGGTCAACATCCCGGATCGTTCACAGTGTAAGCCTTTTGTTGAAGCCACGGAGGTTCCGGTAGCCGCCCGCACTAGGGCCCGACTGTCGCAAGGGGAGAATGCCAGAGCAGGCAAGACTCCCGTGGGGTCAGTCTCGAAGATTGAAGTCGTCATTGTCAACAAGGGCCCGCCAGCTGCACCATTAAGATACCACCCCGAGCCAAACAGACGGCGTAGTGCCCGCCATTCATCAATCCTCCCCCGAAAAAGCTATAAGCTTGCTCGGAGACGGCAATCTGCGCCGGCGCCAGTTACACATAGGAGAACAACAATTCCTTGCTCAGAGGATGACGACAGCGATGATGAGCTTAGCTTTTTTTGAAGGTTATCAATAACTAGCGGTTTATGCAACGGGGGTTCTGTTTGAAGGAGTCTAGTTTTGGCGTTCCCTGTCTGGTCAAGCGTGATACCCTGGGTATTTCTTTGTGTCTTTATTGGTCCTAGAGCCAGAGAACTATTTACTTTGAATAGTGTTTTGTGCATTCTTCCGACTGAATTTACCTCCGACAACGAGAGAGAGAGAGCTCTCCCCCTTTCAGGAGGATCTAATGTGATATCTCGTTTACAGCCCGTGCAGTTTTGGGACTCCGTAGTTAATATATTAAGTCAGGAGGCGATATTAAAGTCGTGCTTGAGCTGGGACCGGTGTCGACAGTAGATGAATGGCTGACTCGACAAGAGTGTGCAGCAGTGGGACAGGTCACCGGGGGTGCAGCAAAAGCGCTGAGGGCAATTCATGGGGACAATCAACCTGTTTCATTGTCCCCGCTCCATGCGTTTCATCGCTCCCCACCCAGCCACTCATCACCTGCATCGCCGCTCTCCTCTGCCACTCTCCTCTGCGAACCAGCCGTGATTTGCCCGTCTGCCTTCATGTTGACAATCTTTGCTACCAGTCACCTTGCGCATCTCCGATCCCGCCAAGTCGCACCATGTCGTGGGTCTCCGCTACTGGAGCCTGGGTCCAGGCGACTTTTCAGGGCCACTGAGGGTTTGCTCGTTTATATGCAATCTATCATTTCCTCCTTTTGCTGCTTGGCGGTTTTGGGCCTCTTTTCCTTTCTCTTTCTCTCGTCGGGCTGTTGAACCTGATTTTTGAAGCTGGAAGTGCTGGATCACCAACTCGCTCACATTCTTTTCGTTGCTCGCCAACGCCCCTACGGTCGCTATCCCGAACCCCTGGAGATCCCCACGGACGATCAATAGGAAAATCCCAAGGCAGAGAGAAACAGAGAACTTCAGTCCTCCATCTACCCTCGTTTTCACTCAAGCATCCGACTGTGTCGATTGCATCTAGAATTTTGTTTCAGGGTGCTCTGAATTTCTTTGTTCTACAAAGGACTTTCTATCAGGGTCTTACACTGTGACATTGTCTTGCCTCTCAGGCGCCTTTCAGTCGATCTCTCTTCAGTTCCCTCATTCCAGCTCTCTCTGGTGAGGCTCGCGGTGGTGACTGAAAACACTCTCGTTTTTGATCATCCACGTTCTTTTTGCTGGATATTGTGTTGTTCGGAGCTGGTCTCGTACACCATATTTTCACTTCCTGCCCTAGCCGTTCGGTTATCGAATATTTCTTCCTATTCGGTCGATAGCCATGCGTTTTCTTCTTCTTTCACTGTCCCTGGTTGGACATGCTTTCGCAACGCAGCTAGAAGAGCGCGGTGGAGGAGGCCACGACGAGAACCCCTTCTACGAAGCCCTAAATGATGACCTCGCCCGTTACTCGTTGCTGGCCCTCGGCTGCTTCGCTGCATTCATCTATGTTTGGAAGATGTGGTTCCGCCTCGCCGGACACATGCGACGACTAGCAAGCTTCAACAACGAGCGCCAACGCTATTTCGTGCCTGCACATCAAGCTCTCGCAAAGATCAAGAACCATATCATCTATGCTCCCCTCTTCCGCAACCGACACAACCAGGAGTTCCAGCTGTCTCGCGCTGTCAACATGGGAACCTTGCCCAGCCGTTTCCACTCGTTCATCATTGTTGGCATTATTGCCATGAATGTTGTTCTCTGCGTGGTTACTGTTCCCTACAAGTCGGAGCCCGACTCCGTTTCAGGTGTCATCCTCAGCCGGACCGGTGTTATGGCGACTGTGAACCTCGTCCCTCTCGTCCTTATGGCCGGCAGGAACAATCCTTTGATTGCTTTACTCCAGGTACCTTATGACACATTCAACTTGATCCACCGCTGGCTGGCCAGGATCGTTGTTGCTGAGGCACTGGCCCATACTTTTGCCTGGCTCATTCCGAAGGTTCAAGCGAGTAAGTTGATGATGATTAAACTATCGTGATGAAGTTGCTCCTAACATTCTATAGATGGTTGGAGCGCTCCTGCAGCATCCTTTGCTGGTAGCAATTTTATCCGTACCGGCTTGATTGTGAGGTCTTTTAACCAATACTACAATTGAACTAATACTGACTTGTCCCAGGCTACATGTGCCTTTACAGCCCTCTTCCTACATTCTCCCTCAGCAGTTCGTCATGCTTTCTACGAGACTTTCCTTCATCTACATATTGCCCTAGCCATTGTCTCCTTCGCTTTTCTGTGGGTGCATCTGGACGGGCGTAATGCTCAGAACTTCTTACTCGCGGCCATTATCCTCTGGGCCCTGGAGGTTTGTTTCATCTCACAAGGAAATAGGTGAGGAAGCTAACTATTCGCAGAGATTTGCACGACTGGTAATCATCGTGTACCGCAATATCGGACGAAGTGCTACTACCGCCGTGGTGGAGGCTCTGCCAGGTGACGCCATGAGAATTACACTCAAGCTATCTCGCCCATGGATCTTTGAACCTGGCCAACATCTGTATCTATATATTCCCGCTATTGGATGGTGGATGTGCCACCCCTTTTCGGTCGGGTGGAGCGATACGGAAGATGTCATGAGCGACGAGAAGAGTCTTCCTATGAGCCACCGAGACATGTTCGGCCCCCAAAAGACAACGATCTCTTTGCTCGTTCGCCGCAGAACTGGCTTCACCGACAAGCTTTTTCAGCGTGCCGTCAGTGCTGTCGACTGCCGAATCTCGTTGACGGCATTCGCCGAGGGCCCCTACGGCAGCATCCACTCGATGGACTCTTATGGCTCAGTCCTTCTCTTTGCAGGGGGTGTTGGTATAACACACTTGGTGCCGTTCACTCGTCACCTCGTTCAAGGGTATGCAGACGGAACTGTGGCTGCACGCCGCGTCACTCTGGTCTGGATTATCCAATCTCCTGAGCATCTGGAGTGGATCCGACCGTGGATGACTAGCATCCTGGCCATGAACCGCCGCCGGGAAGTCCTTCGGATCATGCTCTTCATCACTCGGCCCCGTAACACCAAGGAGATCCAGAGCCCAAGTGCCACGGTGCAGATGTTCCCGGGGCGACCCAACATTGACACACTGGTCGGGATGGAGGTTGAAAATCAAGTCGGAGCGATGGGTGTCTTGGTTTGCGGCAATGGCAGTCTGAGCGACGATGTCCGACGTGTCTGCCGGAAACGGCAAGACCGCACTCAGATTGATTTCATTGAGGAGAGTTTCACATGGTAGAGCTTGGCCTGGGGCTAGGCTAATCTGTATCGGCTATCGTTGATCGGGTCTGTTCCGTGTGATGCAAGGTTGGTTTTGGTTTGTCTGGAGCGCTTGGACGGTTATCTATCAGAGATATAGAGAGGGGTCAGAGACGTGTTTATTCGCTGTAGATTTTTCGAATTTCAAAACTTGCCTATGGCTTCGGTTCTTACAAGTTCGCACCAGATTACCAATAATTCCTAATCAGACTCGGAGGGAATCTGACCTCCCGGACCACCATCAGATATCCTCCGGTTCAGCATTATTGGGGGCAGCTTAGAAATCGGCTTGTGTGGGGCAGCAGAAGGGAACCGATGGCATCATTACATACTAGAACCACAGAGCCCCGGCCTGCCTCAACCTTCCATTAATAATAGCGGGAGGTTTGCCCAGATGAGCGGGGTCAGAATACATGCCAGTGGCCGTAAAGTCAATAAAGGCTGCTTTTCCACTTTCTGCTACTCTTATCGCCCTCAACACCACCACCATCATCGCCAACCCCAATTGCTGCCTTCAACCCATCTCCGTCGATTATTTTCCGTATCATCCATCATGAGCAACCGTCCCGATATCACGCTGTACACAGCCCAGACTCCCAATGGAATCAAAATCTCTATTGCGCTGGAGGAATTGGGGTGTGCTTCTCAAGATTGACTATCCTGTCGCGAACGATAAGCTAACAAATACTTTAGCCTCCCATACAAGGTCGAGAGGATTGACATTAGCAAGAACACCCAAAAGGAACCGTACGTTAGCGCCTCCCTTACTCACTTCATTCGTCCCCATTTCGAACATCCCAATTAACATTCACCATAGCTGGTTTCTCGAAATCAACCCCAACGGCCGCATTCCCGCTTTAACAGATACATTTTCGGACGGGCAAAGGATCCGTCTCTTTGAATCCGGCGGAATCCTCACTTACCTCGCCGAGCAATACGACAAGGACCACAAGATCTCCTACCCGCGCGGGACCCGCGAGCACTACGAGACCATCAACTGGCTGTATTTCCAGAACGCCGGTGTTGGCCCCATGCAGGGACAGGCGAACCACTTCTCGCGATACGCACCAGAGCGCATCGAGTACGGAGTGAACCGGTACGTCAATGAGACACGGCGATTATATAGCGTGCTGGATAAGCATCTGTCCGAGTCAAAGAGTGGGTATTTGGTTGGTGATCATATTACCATTGCGGACATTTCGCACTGGGGGTGGGTTGCTGCTGCCGGGTGGGCTGGGGTTGATATTGAGGAGTTCCCGCACCTAAAGGCTTGGGAGGAGAGGCTGGCGGCTAGAGAGGGGGTCGAGAAGGGGCGGCATGTGCCCAGTCCGCATACTATTAAGGACTTGTTGAAGGATAAGAAGAGGCAAGAGGAAGAGGCAGCCAAGGCGAGGGCTTGGATCCAGGAGGGGATGAAGGGTGATGCGGCTTAGTAGTCGGCTCAGACTTTATTGTTCGGTAAATGGCTCTTGACGCATGCAGAATCTGATGTGCTTTCTTATAGCAAACCTATCTATCGCAAAGGACCCTCATGCTTTTGCTCAAAGTCCACCTGGGCAGCATTACGTGTTTTAAAATGACAAGAAGTATGCTTGTATATACCCTCGTTCCCAGCAGCGAAAAAATGGAGGACGAGACTCCAGATGGGTGACTAGCTAATTCCCGCGGGTCCCGGTGTGACCCCTTCGTCTTGCCTGATGTTCGTAGACGCCCATCTCAATATCATTCTCGGCCGGTGTCGGTGTCGATGCCGATGCTGATGCCGATCCCGGTTCTGCAGGAAGCAGAACCCCACCCCGCTCGTCTGGCTGTTGTCCAGGCTCTTCGGAGTCAGGGATATGTCCATAGACCCCGCCGACACTCTCCATGGTGAATGGACTCGCGGTTGGCCCATCCAGCACGGAAAGCTCCTCATGGGTGAACCAACGGGGAAGAAGGAACGAGCGCACAGGGATTAGGAATAAGATAATGACAGGGAACCCAATGGCAGCAATAGTCTGTGTGATGGCAAAGGTGCCGCCAAAGCCAAATAGTTCCAAGATAACAAAGGCCCAGATAGCGGACCGTCGTTCTAGGCCTTTCAGAGGGTTGGATCGAGGGGTGAGGTCCCGATCCTGAGCTAGGAAGATCAGCTTTTGGGTGATGCCGTTTCCCTGTAACGCTTGGACACCCATGACGAAGAATAGGCCTGCCATGACACCCTGCGGAATCAAGTGGAGAACAATCAGAAGAGGCCCTGTCATGGTGCCTAGCGTCAAGAGGCCCTGCGCCAGGTTGCTGACGCGTTGCTCAACAACGTGGTCAGTGATGCGTATAGTCTTGCCCTTGTTCGTGTCATCTTCATCTGCGACATTCCGAGTAACGCAAAGTGCAGCAGTGTGGAAGGGTGCCTGAGGGATAAGTCCATTCGGAAACGGGATGCCGAGGATCCCGGCAATGAACGTGGTAAGCCCTAGAAGCCAAAGATCCCAATGGAACCCTGCTGGTTTGCGGAGCGGAAACTCTGTTCCTTGCGCGATAAGTGACGACACTGCGCCTGTTAGTCATGAACTAGAAACCAGAAGGCCGACATACCATTGTGATCAAAATAAAACAAGATGGTAAGAAGTAAAGCAAAAGGAATTGCGAGGAAGATATCGCCCACGTCAATGTCCCAGAAATGCACCAACCATCCACGATCGGCCGTTGGGAAGAAGGCTTTGCTTGTAGGCAGTGTCGCAACCTCGACACTTCGCATATGCCCAATATGGACAAACCCGGTGAAAAAGACAATCGTCAAGGGGGTACCGTAGTCCTCCAAAAACTTACGTACATATCTTTGGAACAGACTGCTGTTTCCAAGTTCTCCACAAATCCAAGCGGCCATTAGGACGAGTAAAGCCACCATGATGCTCAGATAGGCGGAAGTTTCGCTGGCAAATCCCCATTGCCGAGTCAAAACCTGGATTCCTTTCTGGAGGTAAATAAACGCAACATAGAACCCAAAAATATCACAGGAAAACCGCGTGACGTAGGTTAGGGCGTTGCATGCGTTAGTTATAGCGAGTATCCAATGCATGACGAGTGACCAGCTAGAGCAGGTTAGCGCAGGAACAGTTATAGGAAGGTAGAAAACCGACATGCCAATCCAACACATAAAGGCCAGGTAGGGGGTTCCCCGCGGCGAGATAATGTCATACACCGTGTAATTGAAGACGGTGATCGGACCTGTTGGGTTGAGCCATCATGTTCGAGCTGCAGTGATAAAGTTTTGAACGTACCAGTAACGCCAACAATCACCAGCGGCTGAGCCGCACAGACGGCGAATACAACTGATCCTAGGACGGAGGCCAAAAGTACCTCGTTGACACCATAACTCTGATGAGTCTTTTCAAACATATCAAGAGAGAAAGCCAAGGCGGGCAGGATGCTGATGCCTCGAGTTAGAACGACGAACTGGCCGAGCGACAGGGTTTTGATCAAGGGTATAAAAAATAAAGAGGCAAACTTACTTTGCAAAATACATGTAGACAGTTGCAGGGATAACGCGATAGTCCCAGGCATCAGCCCAATCACTCCAATAATAAGGTGCTCGACGCTTGACATCGTCTATCATACCACGGAAGAATCGAAGGCGCCACCATTTCACATCACTTATGCTCTCTGCACGCTGAGTCTGATTTCTCGAGACTGAGGACACGGAAGCTCTCGTCCGCTCATGAGGGGCACCCTCGAGTTGCGCCCTCCCAGGAGTCACAGACGACTGGCGAGAGAAGAACTTCGATGGTGACCGCCAAGATCTCCTCTGGGAATGCGATGGGGTCGGCGGAGAAGGCGAGGCATGGAGATTGGGCCCCGGGGATAAGTGTAAGGATCCGTGAGATGAAGCTGACCTACTGTGAGTTTCCATGGTGAGGTTGTACAGTACTGTGAAGTTCGCAACTCGACCAAAGTTGTACAATTGCGGAGCAACTGTACTTATCCCGCTGTTAGGGATAACCGAGGACCTAAGGTTTGTGGCAAAACGACTGTTCAATGATGCTTGATAAGTTGGAGTCCAAGCATTTAGTGAAGCTAATATATATAAAAGGACCTCTCTAATACGTCAGATGCGCCGTATGGCATATGGGGTTCGAGACGCCACCGTCCATGATGGGAAAAGAAAACTTGAAGCGGACAAAAGACGGGGTTGGTACTGATGCCTAAGGCAACATTTTTACCCCGACTTTCCCTAGTAGGAAGTACTCTTATGCTAATCAAAACATAAGAGTAAGAGGACTACTTAGGTAACCCGAGCAAGGGGAATCATTCGCCTACGGCCCTACTCCGTACACTACGCAAACTAAGATAATGAAGCTATTACAGGAAAAACGATATGATCAAGCAGAATATAAAATTTTAGGTTAGTACTAGGGGTTAGCCGTACGAAACAAAGCCATGAGAAGCTGAATGATACTGATTGCCAGCAAAATAAGAATACAACATGCCTCCATCCGTTTTTGTCTTCGTGAACCCGTCCCTTACCAGTTTGAAAAACATTCTTATTAATCAACTGAGCTTGTGGGGGCTTATAAATCAAGCCGGGGGGGGTGGTGGTGGCGGCTGGTCGCTTGGAGGCTATGAAGGGTGTCAGTTATTCAGTACCGCTCAAAGAATGGAATGTTTTGGAAATAACGTACCGGAGGAGGTCCTTCGCCAGGTGGTGGCGGAGGTGGGCTAGCCCCTGCACCATAGTACATTGACGAGATGCCAGGTGGGGGGGGTGGTGCGCCCAAGCCAGGAGGAGCACCTGGAGCACCCATACCAGGCGCAGGTGGGGGATACGAGGGATATCCTCCATATCCATAAGCCGCCTGCCCAGGTGCAGCGGAGGCAGCTTGCTGTTGCCAGGGTGCGGCAGCTCCAGGCGCACCGTAACTACCGGAGGCGCCATATCCGTAATCGGTGCCGGAACGACCCTGAGAAGCCCAAGGAGCCGCAGAACCGTGGTCGCGAGGGGCGTAGTCATCGCGGCGACTGTCGCGTGGGCCACGTTGCTGCCAAGGAGCGACATCGCCTGGGGGAGGGGGCCGCTGCCAAGGCTTCATATCGCGGTCATCATAACCTTGGTCAGGACCGGCCTCAATCCGGCGAGGAGGCTGGCCGTCAGGCCCGGGACCACCGCCGGACAATTCTTGCATAAGTTGCTAAAGAGTATCAGTGGGGTTCAGCAAGGAGAGTGAGAGAAAGGGGAGACTTACCTCCATCTCCCTATCAACAGCATCGCCAGCACCGATAGCTCTACGGCTACCGAAGCCGCCTTGGTTGTTGCGCCAGTCGCTTCCTCTTTGCCGGTCAGGACAATCACGAGCCATATGGCCAGCGTTACCGCAGACACGACAAATGATGTTGGCTGTAAAGTTGCGCTGCTCGGGACAATCATACTTGCGATGTCCGATTTGGCCACCTAATACACGTTAGCATCCAATCGCTCAAAAAAAAAGAATATTTACTTACAGTTCTGGCAAGCCTGGTTCTCATCATCACGTAAAGTACCGTTAAGCGCGGCCAACTCGCGAAGTTGATTCCTCTTGAGCTCGTTCTGGCCTTCTGGGATAGAGGCAGCCTATTTGTGTCATTTGAAGGCATTTTCAATAGGGATGCAGGATTTCCTTACCGTCTCGATAACATTATGCACAAGCTTCTTAGCTTTGTTAACCTTTTCTTCAGTATCTGCCATGATCAAACAATGAAGATCTTCTTCCTGGTTGCTAGCGTGAGCGGCGTCAGATCGGCCTTTTCCTTCTTTGACAGAGCCTTTGCCTCGAATAGCAATCTTAGCACCGGATTCCGTCTCCATCTTTTTCAGTGTGTTCCCACGAGGTCCTATAAGTAAGCCAACTTTGAAAGGTAGCAAGAGCTGAGTGTTAGTTCGGTATATCTTCCTGATGTTCCTTATAAATGGAAAAAAAAAAAAAAAGGCATTAAGCAGTAAAGCAGGGGTTAGCAAGAAGCGAGCCGAAAAAGCATCGCTGAGCAGCGATGTTTAATCGTGAGCTCGACTCTAGCAGAAGATGTGTAGAACGGTTAGGAGTTAGAGGGTTAGTTATCATACTGAAGTTAATCTCTGGATAGTCATTCACTGGCACGTAGACCTTCTCTTGAGTCTTAGTGGGACGCCTGTAGTCAGAAGGTGGGTGATAGTTAGGAATGGTCTTCATGGCTTTTTCCACGAGTTTATGGCGCTCATCCTCAAGACGTTTGCGGTAGCGGTATTCTCTGGTGTTAACACGTCTTCCAAAGTTATCATACTGCGGTGGGGGGGAAGGCGACCTGCAAACCGGACTGTTAGCCACTGAAGTGAAAATGCCAGTAACAAGGGTGGACTGACCTGTCACCATCCGCGGGGACAACATCATTAATCCTCAACTTTTGACTAATTTCTTCAATACGAAGATGAAGAGTATAAGCCTCGAGCTGTTCAGTGGTAAAGTTGGCCATGATCATTGTGGGCAAGCCCATGAGACCGGCCGCTTTGTTCTCCTGAGCATCGCCCCATCGGTTGCGCTTCTTGCGTCTTTTCACGCCGTCGGCTGGGGGTTCGGCTGCGCATACTTTCGTTAGCAAGCGAGAAAAAGAAAGGAATAGGGCGCATGATAAGATAAACGAACCTCGAACAGGACTTCTACCACGCTGATCCCCAACGGCAGACGAAGGAGTCGCAGTACGACTATCCTCTTCCTCACCACCAAACCGTCTCTTCCCTAAAGGAATGTTGTTGGAACCCGTGATGCCTTGGTTGCGCCACGCCATCTTCTCTGTATCTGAGATAGATGTAAAAGTTGAGCTATGTCGTGAGTGAAGACAGATGGTCCTGTAGAGACAAAGGATCAGTAGTACTAGTAGTGTCCGAGATGTGGCAAGCCTTCGTATCATGTGACTTCACTAATCTCTGTGCCCAAGGCGCAGATAGCAAGCCAACCCCGGGTTCACCGCCTCAGCGGTCTCCGACAACTTTTTTTTTTTTCTGCCGAGAAAATGAAGAAAGCAATTCAACATCAAGATACAACATGGCGCCCTCATCTCTTCCGGAGTCTGTATCGAGCGGATACTCGGTGTCATTCGATGCCTCGGATTGTAGTATAAAAGTGGATCAACCCGAACTTCAGACACGCGCTCCCAAGCGCCGACGTTTATCAGCATCCTCGGGCGACTCCTACACCGCAGCGCCCGCACCAACACCATTACCAACCCTCTCGCGGATCAAGAAAAAAGCGCCCAAAGATACAACGACAGAGAACAAGGATGACAACCCCGTCCTGATAAAGGATGCGCTGGAGATTGGATTAAATGCCGAAGAGTCGTCGTTCAAGAGGCTTACTGTTGCGCCATGGCTAGTGGGTTCATTGACAACCATGGCCGTTCGCAAGCCGACGGCAATCCAAAGGGCGTGTATTCCTGAGATACTGAAGGGGAGAGACTGCATTGGTGGTAGCCGTACTGGTTCAGGAAAGACGATTGCATTTGCAGTGCCAATGTTGCAGAAATGGGCAGAAGATCCATTTGGCATTTTTGGAGTTGTGTTGACACCTACTCGGTATGTACCTTCTATCGTATCCTCAACTGGTCAGGCCTAATATACAATCAAGCGAGCTTGCGCTACAAATTTTTGAACAACTCAAGGCTATCTCCGCTCCTCAGAGCATGAAACCCATCCTTATTACGGGAGGAGCCGACATGCGTTCGCAGGCACTCGAACTCTCCCGCCGGCCTCACGTCGTTGTAGCCACTCCGGGTCGTCTTGCAGATCACATCAACACATCCGGCGCGGACACAATCGCAGGTTTGAAACGAGTTCGCATGGTTGTCCTCGATGAAGCCGACCGCCTCCTCGCCCCAGGGCCTGGGAGCATGCTCTCAGACGTCGAAACATGTCTCGGCGCTCTCCCTCCATCATCCGAGCGTCAGACCCTCCTTTTCACCGCAACCCTCACACCTGAAGTCCACGCCCTCAAATCTATGCCCCAAACCCAAGGCAAATCCCCGATTTTTGTCACCGAGATCTCCTCCGAATCCAAAGACTCGATTCCACCAACCCTCGAACAAACCTATGTTCAAGTCCCCCTTACCCACCGTGAAGCTTTTCTGCATGTCCTCCTTTCAACCGAGTCCAACGCGACCAAACCAGCAATCATTTTCTGCAACACCACCAAAACAGCAGATCTCTTGGAGCGCATGCTCCGCTCACTCAGCCACCGCGTCACATCCCTACATAGCGGCCTTCCACAATCAGAACGAAACTCCAATCTAGCGCGCTTCCGAGCGTCTGCTGCCCGCCTTCTCGTCGCTACCGATGTTGCATCCCGTGGTCTTGATATCCCGTCCGTCAGTTTGGTCGTGAACTTTGATGTGCCTCGGAATCCGGACGACTATGTTCACCGTGTTGGTCGTACCGCGCGTGCGGGGAGGACCGGTGGAGCAGTTACCCTTGTGGGACAGCGCGATGTACAGCTTGTCCTCGCGATCGAAGAACGTGTGGGTAGGAAGATGGTGGAGTACGAGGAGGAGGGTGTCAATATCGAGACCCGGGTCGCCAAGGGGTCGATGCTGAAGGAGGTTGGAGCGGCGAAGAGAGAAGCGATGGTGGAAATCGACGAGGGGAGAGATGTGTTAGGCAGGAAGAAGAATAAGTTGAAAAAGGTACGGTAACAATGCATATAGTAAACCGACTTGCGATACCAAAGCTACTCCTACTCCAGGGATGTGGGATATCACAAACTCCCCAGTATATACCGTAGATGTATTTTCGTCTACCACTTGTACCGGGTTCCTGTACCAAGTGAGAGTCCAGTAGTATTAGGGTCGACTAGTAACGAATCTTGATATCCAGGTCAATGCGCCATGCCATGCCCTACCCTATAGATATCGACAACCCAATCAAACGTTTCATATACAACAAGCTCCAAAACGCCAAATTCTGCACAATCTAAGCCTCCCTCTCATCGTACCCGGTAGTACCTGCACCGCGATTGGGTGTGGTACCCATGAGCTTAAGGAGCCCGTCCACCGCATCGCCATCACTCTCGTTTCCATCGCGCTGTGAAGGCGATGTGACTTCAGCTGTTTTTTGTGGCACCTCCAGCTCACGGCTCGATGTACCGCTTAGTAAGGTTGCTGGATAGGGATTGTAGGTAGGACTACTCAGAAGCATTTGTGTTAGAGACGCTGCGTGCTGGTTTTGGAACGTACTTTGTGTAGGGGTCGCTTCCCCATATTCAGCTTTGTCCGCTCCTTGAAGGTGGTGTGGTCGAGATATTTGTGCTCGGGGCGTGGATAGCATCTGATCATTGGCCTCGTACTCATCGTCCTCTTCCTTTGCAACGCTGTGTTTCTGTTCGAGATGGTGTTGTTTTCCTGATCCTGTTAATCGTGGGTATTTCTGGCTATGAGCTTCTAGTTCTGACACTCTCCGATCGAATTGGGGATCTCGGACATGGCGCATAGCGTTTTGGAGTCTATTCCGGAGGAGGTTCGCTTTCTGTTCTGCATTAGCGTCTGATATACTGGTCGAGGAGTTCGGTATGGAATGCACTTCTTGTATGAATTGCTTGCGTGAGTTGGGGTCTGACGGGACAGTTTGCGCGGAGGTTGGTTGAGCTTCTTTTTGTGAGTTCCCAGCGTGGGAAGGACCGTTCATTTGTTGCTGTGGTTGTTCTGTTGGTTCATCGGGGTTCATCGCGTTGGATGCCGGCTGTATGTATGAGTTAGCTTAACGAGTCACGGTACAACATCAAGTGGAGTTCAGAATAAGGAAGACCCAGATGAGTTCCTGGGTCCATCAATAGATCACTTACACGAAAATCCCTCCCCGCGACAGTTTGTCCAGGCCCTCCATGCTGGCCAGGCGCCACTGCTGCTAGCACCCGTGCCTCCACGCGCTGAACACGTAGTAAACCACGCGCAGGATCTTCCCCGTCTACTTGTCCAATAGGACGCTTCTGAGCGATAAATGCAGGAGATGGGAGCAGTTTCTTCGGAGCCGATGACTCGACAATGGCATGTTTTATGGGTGAGCGTGCGGGCGAGAGACACGCGTTGGCGCTCTTTTCTCCAAGTATTCGCCGGCTGTCTTTGAGCGGGCTGGTATGGATAAAGGTTTGGGACATCGTGGAAAGTCGTTGCGGCACGTTATGATGGCTTAAGATGGCGAACGTAGGAGATGATGCGCGTGTGTACTAGTAGGTAGATGACGGAAGAAAATACCTAAACAAATTGGCTGCGGATAATACACATCGATTAGCGATGAAGGGATGAGTTATCAATGAAGAAACGTAGTATATAGCACTAGTACTCTGCCTGAGTAAGAGCGCGCGCGATGAGTGGAGGCAAGAAGTGGTAAGGGAAAGAGAGAGGCTAATGGACGCGTGTGGCCAATTCCGCGACGAGAGATGAAGCTGTACATATACAAAGTGGGTAGCGCGACCTCCCACGCGTCAAGCACTCCACAATCAAGGTTTACCACGACAAATCAAGGGATTGGACACTTCGGAAATAATCATTCAAAAGTAAATATATGGTTATTGGTCTCTGTATGCTTAATGATGATATTCTCACGCATTTATCATACATTCTCGGATCATTCAAGACTCGAATTTTTATATTTAGAGATAAAACAAACTCTTAAAGGTAACGAGATATATACTGTTTCGGGGTTTGTCGGAGTATTAGTAACTAAACTGCGTCCAACTTAAACTAGGTTTCGTGGTATTTGCTCCAGGTTCTTTTTTCCCCTATCTCCTCGCGACCATACTTGCTGGCCTGTTAGTATAGTCGCATACTACTAGTAGTAGTCTGGTCGTAAAGAATGACATCATGGACCAGGCGAGCAGTCTCCGAGTCTCGATATATGGAAGGTCCCATCCTATGAGGTACCTGGTACTAGCAAGGAGAACGACCGGGTTCTACTACTAGTAGTACTCTGTCCTACTCCGTACTCTGTACCATGGTATTTTGTTAAAAGTACAACTACAGCCATGGGGGCGTTACAACCATAACGAATCTGCAAGAGTTGGCAGCTTTCCCCGCATTTCCAATCCTTCAAGAGGCTTGACCTCGAGTCTCATTTCTTCCCAATACTTCCCACTCCCCCTTCACTAATCGTCATTCGTAGCATCTGAAATCTGGTGTTGTCTTATTGCCCCATCGAAGCGCCCGAGGTGAATCTCTCTCGCCTTCGGAGTTGATCTCCGATATTGTTTCCGAAAAGATTGGTCTGATTGCATCATCGTCAACAACCACGTCAGCCAGGAAGCCGTCAGTTGAAAGACGGGCGGTTCATCCTTATTTGGGACCTCATTTTGGTTACACTGCTGGGTTATCTATACTGCACAATAGTATTTGTTCTCAACTGCATTTATATCGCTTCTCTTTGACCAATAGCATCATGCGACTCTCTCGCGCGCTGCTGGCAGCTACCGTCCAAGCTACCGTCGGCGCGGCCTCGTCTTTGACCCCGCCTGTCCTACCCTTGATTGTGCGGAACCCCTACCTGAGTACATGGCTGGGAAATGCTCGTGACGTTCCGTGGTCTAAATGGCCCATTTTTTATACCGGCGAAGAATTAGGCCTA
Organism: Aspergillus ustus; assembly: GCA_000812125.1. Lineage (NCBI taxonomy): Eukaryota > Fungi > Ascomycota > Eurotiomycetes > Eurotiales > Aspergillaceae > Aspergillus > Aspergillus ustus. The sequence continues at coordinate 45,984 of JOMC01000054.1, read as the reverse complement.
TCCTTGATGGCCCAGGTACCAAGCACGGGAATAGTTTATCCTCTGCTAGGCAAGCCACACGAAAATTTACCAGAGTACGCATTCCTGGTGATATCCGACTGTTTCACAGACGTCTAATCTGTACTAGGTCGACGGAGCACAAGTTTCCTACATATCTTGGAGCCAACTATGATGCGTCGACGACAAACCTCACATACAGCATTGATCCAGAGTCAACTTCTACCTCGCTCAACATCACTGTCTCGTTCCTATCGCCAATCACACCAACATCGACTCTGCGGCAGTCGATCCCTGCTTCCTACGTAACGATCTACGTAGACAGCGATGTGACTGTGAATATTTACATGGATATTAATGGCCGATGGGCCAGCGGGGACTCAGCCAGCCAGATCACCTGGAAGTTTGCCACGGAACGAGCCTCTGCAAACAGCTCACCTAGCCTCCAGCGATGGAGCCTGCAAAGGGAAACCCAAGTCTTGTTCTCCGAGGTTCGAGACAGAGCGGAATGGGGCACCGTATACTTTACCGGACCTGCTGTTTGTGCCCGTTCCCCTGCGGCCAACGCAATTTCGAGCTGACGAAAATAGGACGTCCAATACCAATCAGGAGCCGCGCCAACAGTGAGACGAACATTCGCTGCAAAAGGATCTCTGACAAACGTCAATGACGACACATTTCGAGAAATTAGAGACCGAGATCCCGTTTTCGCGTTCTCAAAGTCCTTCGCTCCATCTCATAAGGAGAGAGGAGTTTCTGATAGTGTGACTTTCACTATAGCCCTAATACAGGATCCAATTGTCCAATATGCTGCATCCCGTGGTCTGACCCTGATGCGGCCACTTTGGGCCTCCTGGTTTGACAGCGTGGAGTCATTGCTCAGTTTCCATTACTACGATTTTTCTGACGCCACTCATCTTGCCGCAAATTATTCACTGCAACTCGTTGATGATGCTTACCAGTCCGGTGCTCAAGATTACGTCGATATCGTTGCCCTTACTGCTCGCCAGGTGATGGGAGCGACAACGTTCTCCGGAACCCCAGAGGATCCCATTCTGTTCCTCAAGGAGATTTCCTCCAATGGAAACTTCCAAACAATTGATGTCATATTTCCATCATTCCCCTTTTTTCTCTATACGAACCCACGCTGGCTGGCATATCTTCTCGAGCCGTTGATAGAGCACATGCTTAGCGGGCAGTACCCGAACAAATATGCCATGCACGACCTGGGGACCCATTTCCCCAATGCCACGGGCCATCCGGACGGAAGAGATGAGTACATGCCCGTAGAGGAGTGCGGAAACATTCTAATTATGGGACTCGCTGTGGTCAACTCAATGATATATGAGAAAGACTCGGATGCATCGTCCATCTGGTCGACACAAGGGGAAGCTACCCCTCCGTCGGACGAGGACTCCGGTTACTTCCCTTTGAACGAGTTTCAAACATACTCAGGGATTGGCCTGCAGGATGGTAAATGGGGAGGGGCAGCTGCTGGCCGCGGCTACGCAGAGAGGTGGGTTCGGCGTAGTTACAGGCTTTGGACGCAGTGGACTAGCTACCTGGTCGAATTCTCGCTAAAACCGGAAAACCAACGTAAGCCCGTTTCCAACCCCCTGGGCTAATCATTAGTTAACTTCGTGCAGTGTCTACAGATGACTTTGCTGGATGGCTTGCTCTCCAAACCAACCTAGCACTAAAAGGGATCATCGGTATCCATGCCATGAGCAAGCTTGCTGAAATTGCCGGATGCAAGGAGGATGTTGCATACTACAAGGCATGGATCAATCTCGAATATCTCGCACTTATCTAGCTAACATCGGGTGGCAGAACGTCTCCGAAAGCTACATCTCTAAATGGGAGGAATTCGCCATGTCGCGGGACAATGGCCGCGCAAAACTCGCGTACAATTGGTACGGCTCATGGACTACAATTTACAACCTCTACGCCGATGCTCAGCTATGTTTCCATTTGGAAGGCACCGACCTCGACCTGTCGGCGTCATTGCACCTCCATGAGGACAGTGAGCAACAGCCCCTTCACCCGTCCAAACCAGGTTCAAAGAAGGCCGGCTTTGTTCCCCACCACATCTACTCTAAGCAATCGGATTGGTACCACATCGCCCGCCAAAAGTACGGTCTACCCCTCGACTCCCGCCACCTCTACACTAAAACCGATTGGGAGTTCTTCGCCGTTGCGGTAGCTTCAGAGCCTGTCCGGTCTGAAATCCTCGAATCTGTCGCCAAGTGGGTGAATGAAACTTCGACAAACTTACCATTGACCGACCTCCATAATACAGAAGGTAATGGTGGATTTCCCGGGCCGAATTTCTATGCCAGGCCTGTTGTCGGCGGGCATTTCGCTTTTTTGGCTCTTCAAAGGGCGTGCAACGGCAAGGCGATGGAGGGGTTGGGCTTCTTGGACGATAGTGTTACAGCAGGTCTTGAAGATGAAAGATATGCTGAGTCTGACTCGGATGCTGTGAGAGAAGATCTGTAGTTCGATTTGACGTGAATTTTGGGAACCACTTCAAAGCACATGTATCTTGATTTAAGTCAACAGATATTGTTCGATTTGGCATTGGCAATTTATATCACGCTTTGAAGCAGCTCTCCTCTGTCATGTTGCTTTCCGGTCATCTAGAGCCACTCGTTCATTTTCGTACTGTCGATCTGAGTAGTCAGCCCATTCGCTTTGCTGTCCACAAGGCGCATCAGAAGCCTTGCGGGCAGTGAACGATTACTTTTTGTCCAACGCAGGGAAGAGCAGCCTCTCCCGTGAAGGTGGTGAGATTTTCATCTTTGAATTTGATAGTACCACTACTGGCGTTTGAGTAAATCTGATCCTCGTTTTCACGACATCTCAACTTCAGTTGATACGTGTGGGATGGTGGTCTCCCTGCCTTTGCTTTTATTGACCTGCGGGCGTGCTGGATGGATGCTTTTCTTTTAGACCCGAGTACCCTGGACAGCTCCTCCTCCCCGTCCTCGTGTCTGTCTTCGTCCCAATAATCTTCATTCAGATAGCCTCCCTCGTTTTGATGCAGCCGAGAGCAGTGCTATTCGATTGTGGTACTGTCCCTTCCAAAGACCATGACGCCCTCCAAAATGCTAAAATCGAAAAACGCCTGGTAAACACCCGGCTCATCAGTGTCGTGGATGTCAAGAGATAGCCCATCTGTTAGATCCGGCCAGTTGCCTTCAATTTCCTTACAATAAACCATGTAGCTCCCAACAGGCGACGGGTTGCCCGTCTGACCACTCTTCTTTTTTGAAGTCTTGAGGTAGCCCTTGTGGAATTTTGAGCGCTCTTCCACTCGTTCCTCCTCGGCCTGAGTCACCTTCTTTTCCTTTGCTGCATGATTCTTAGCTGCTGCCTTGACAGCAGCACTGTCCCACCCCATAGAAATAGTCTGTGTCTTGGGACCTCAACCTGTCTCATGGTACAACCCATCCACCATATCGGCAGCCTCTCGCATTTGCCCAACACGAGACGTACTATATCGATCAAACGGGAGCCCAACGACAGTTCTCGTTCTCGCTCGGTCTGGCTGCCGGTCGCTGATCCTCAAGAAGCAGGCCTCCGTGGCGAAATCAGGGTGGCTAGCTAAACCCTCGGGCTTCTGCCTATCGGGCCATTTACGGTGTAGCTGCTCCTGCAACGCAAGAATGTGTGTTGGAACCTGGTCACATTTCCCCGCCTAGAGGACCTTCTTCCTGAGTGCTGTCCCGTTCCCTGTGAATTCCTTCTCGTCGAAAGGCACCCCATAGTGCTGCAGTTGGCCGCGGACAAAGTCGTAGTTCCCCCTTATTTGCCGCTGACCTTCCCGTGATAGGAACATGTCTCATAGAGAGGCACTGTTCACTCCTTCGGTTCGACCCCGGATAGTGTAGAACCTGCCGTATGCGGAGGTAAAGCCGGCACGACTGATCGCATCTCGGGTTGATGGCATATTAATGAATAGAGATTGACTGCTATTATGAGGGATATAATGGTTGCCCACGTTTAGTGAAATAGCTGTAGGCTCAACAGTCCCTGATGGCACTGCAGCACTGCACTGCACCGATAGCATCATGCCTGGCTAGGAAATGTGGGGCTTATGTAGTCAGTTCCACTTCCCTCCACCAGAGGTTATCCTTGGGGCATGTACAGCTCATCAAGATCCTTGTGTATCAGCGTAAGAATTGATATCATAAGTGCCGGGCATTGTATGTTATTTTTTTTCTTTCTTTGGAATAGTCCCAGAAGTCGTCATCCACCACGACAGAGACTATAAACAGCGTTTACCCATAACCAGAGCAAAAGCAGGACAATATTCGGTGGAACATAGAAATGGACAGCTTCAAAATTCATCTAGTGGAACAGCAAATCCTGGGCGCACCCCTCCATACCCCAGACACGCAGGGTCCTATTTAGGCTGGTGACAGGTGAGACTTACCGCAAGGTACTACTCCAGAGGTGTATCTTTCATTAGCCGTGTTTTGAATTTCACTTTCCTATTTTTGACATTCAAATCAAAGTACATGGGGGAGCTGAATTTTTTTTAAAGAGACTTTAACGGATTGAATGATTATTCCTCCCCAGTCTCCACACTCATTTGCCTGTCGACAATTCCTAGCTGGAAATCTGCCATGCAACTGCTCTGCTTCATATCCCTAAATCGTGGCCTGAGTCTGCCGAAGTTCATGTAAATGTGCAAACAGACATTCGCAGGGAGAAAACGGACGAGTTCGTTTATTTGGCGCCAAGGCTGGGGAAGTTCTTCTCGTCGACAGTGACAGGAGCGGGGCGCTCGCTGCGAGGCCCATTGCCACGGCCGCCACGGCCGGCAGGGCGATCACCGCGGGGAGCACCACGGTCACCACGGCCAGCACCACCACGGCCTCCACGACCTCCACGGCCGCGGGGAGCACCAGAACCGCCACGAGGGGCCTCAACGAAACGCATGTCAACGTCAAGGAAGTTCTTCTCCTTGCGTTGCTTCTCGCGCTTGTTCTTCTCATCCCTGCCCTTGATGTAGGCTTCCTCCTCCTCATCACGCTTGAACTCCTTGGCACCAGCCCACTTCTTGTCGGTCTTAGCACCCTCGTTGGCAGAGCGGACGGGCTTTGCACTCAGGTCTCCACGGGCAGCCTTCTCGGCGAGGTAGTCGGTGTAGGACTTGGACTTGTCGACGGGCTCCTCAGGCTTCTCCTCAGCGGGGGTCTGGGGCTCGTTCTCGTCGGTCTGAGCGATGTTCTCGCCAGCCTTCTCATCGTCCCAAGTCTTCTCACCGTCTTGGTTGCCCCAGCCTTGGTTCACCTGCTTGCGGGTGTCACTAGATGCGATTAGCTTTTTGTAACAAGCAATCCACCAGTTACAGGCGCAACAGGCTAGAGGACGTACGTCTGACCAGTGCGGGACTGGCGGTCACGGCGAGCGGTGCGGGGGCCACGGTTGCTGGCTTCCTTGCCAGCTTCCTCAACGGGCTTCTCACGGTTGTTGCGGCTGCCAGCGTTGCGGTCACGGAAAGCTATAAGATTCCAAATCGGGATTAGTCGCATGCGACCAGGACTAGCGATGATATCCACGGTCAAGGCACATAGAGCCACATACCGGCCTCGTTGCCACTGAACTTTCCAGTACGGCGGGGAGCACCACCTTCGGGGCGGGCAGGAGCTTCCTTGGGAGCATCGCGCTTGCCATGTCGGGGAGCGGGCTTGTCTAGGGCCCTCGTGGGAGGCTCGGGCTCTCTGTTGGGGTCCAATTCGGGATCATTTCCTGTAATCGCGAAATAGATGCCATGTTAGAATTGATACCAAGGGAGCTAGGCTGAACGGAAATTTGGATCCGTATCATGCGGCGATAGCCAGGGTGAAATCGAGTTCGGGGACCAATGCAGGGAAAGGAAAGGAAAGGTAGAATTACCAAGAAGCTCGTAGAGGTTCTATATCAACAAGAATAGTTAGCAATTTTTGGACATTCCGATTGAATTCTATATTCTCCATTCCACATCACTCAAAACTCGACATTGCAGACACCACAAAACCAGGCAGAAGCTTCAAATCCCCACCAATCCAAGAATCTCATCCTGGTTGATTCGCTGGCAACAGAAAAATAGCTGCATAATCCTACCACACACTCCAACAAAAACAGCAAAAGCTGAGGCTTTGATAACTCCGACGGAAAATCTCTCAGCTGGCCACGTACCTTGGACCGGACGTCCGCCATGACGCCTGGGTTTATGAGGGGCCTTCCGGGGGAAGGCTCTCTGTTATCGCAGCAATTCGATCCGGGAACGCGTTGGGCGAGGCGCGGAGACGAGGCAGGCAGAACCTCGACGACTGATAGTCGGTGTCTCACGTCTCCTTTCAGGGATGGATGGGGATGATTGAGAGAAGGGGTGATGGAGGTTTGGAGGCGACGTTTGTGGTTGTACCGCACGAATCGGGTAAGGTGCGGATGGTTGCTAAGCGAAGCTGCAGTCGCCTACGCTGATTGGCCCAGAGCTTCTAGGGCTTAGGGTATTGGCGTCACCGGACCTGCAGATAACATCATAGAATCGAGTTGAAAACAGCCAAACTCTACGTAATCAGGCCTGCCTGCCTATGAAGATACTGAATTGCTGTCAATGCGGGCGACGCCAGGTTGCCGTTTACGTCACCTATGGGAGCTTGGACTAACTAATTGATCTGTTGGCTTCGTTCTACTCGTGGTTGGTGGATTATAAAAAATTCACAATTCCTAGCAGAATGAAACTCGTGCTATGTCCCTTTTCTCGTTTGGTCAAATACAATTATCAAACAATGCTTGGTACAAAATGGAAAGAGTCGAGAGTAATGCCCATTTCTCACGTAGCTGCGCGGCAGCCCAGTTCAAAAAAAGACGTCCGAGTGTTGTCTCCAAAGAAACGCAAAAAAAAAAAAAAAAAGCTGTATATAAAGTAGCTTCTCTTTCGCGATCACCTTTTGTTCTCCTGATACCCCAAAACCAGAAAAGCCCAACCGCCCGTTTTCCAGTTTTCCTTTTCCAAGAATGTTAATGCTGAACAGTAAACCACACCTATGCAAACACAAGCAAATGGTATCGACCATACAACGCCGGCTAATGCTCCAAAAATTCAACTTTTGTCTTTTCCCCAGGGACCCATGCCATGGATGAAGAGGTAAGAAATGAAAGGCTGCTATAATGCGGCGGCGCCTACCGGCAGGAAGCGGTAATGTAGAGAAAGATTATATAGTAGAAATGAACCGTTGATAGGCCGCAACCGGTCATTATTGGCGCGTATTGCTCTGCTCGTAGCTGAAGGGAGTCTGGAAATGCATGCTGGCACTTAGTCCGAAAGGGTCGGCATCGAGCATTGGCTCATAGTTTCCTAGCATCGTATTTGCACTGCCGTACGAGCCGTTGACCGATTCTCCGGAAGCATGGTTATACGGGTTGATACCGTGGGAGTTCATAGGATGAGATGCATTCGGTACAGAACCCCCAGCATTGAATCCGGGAACAAAAGGCGAGGCTGTTACAGATGATTCGTGTTCATCATCAATCATGTCTGCTTGTGCATCATATTCCTGCTCTGTTATGGTGTTAACAAGGTATTCAAGCCCGCGATGGAGTTGGAATCGTGACGGAAGGGAACCTATCATACCTAGTTGATCATAATGTTTTTGAAATGGGGACGGGTAGTATGCTGAAGGAACACGTGCGGCTCGGGAGCCCATGCCGCCTGACTTTGGATCATTTGGTTCCGGTTGACCAATGCTCATCGGCGGGGAGGTTTGGCTGATATTTCTTGAATGCGAAATCATCTGGGAACGTGCGTGCTGTGTTTGAGGATCGATCCCGGCTGGTGACATTGCTCCTTGGAATCCATAGCCTGGAGATTTGGTGTGCGACGGTGACGAGACGTGAGAAGGGGGGGTGGCTTGGAATTGAGGTGACGGAATTCCGAAACCACCATCCCGGGAGGGAGGCACACTGAACGGCTCCTTGGGAGCAAGACCGCTGGGATGCCTTTGAGCAGAGCTTCGGCTGATTGCGGCCTGTTGCAATGAAGGAGCCTTTGCAGTAATGGGGCTAGGCTTTCCCGGCCCGTTCGGGGTTGCGGTCTTCAAGCGGAGCTCGGCTTGTACATCAATGCCTGTGCATTGTCAATATAGTTGTACAGCATGATAAACCCCTACCAGTAAGGAACAGCCAGCGGGCGAACAGAGGTGGGTCAGCCAACCTTTTTCAAGCAGGATGCGCTCAAGAAGAGAATTCTTGTAACGTAGCATCAAGCATTCATCAGCCGCAGTGCGATGATTCTGCTGCAGAGTCTGCAGTGATTCTTCATTGCGCTTGATAGTGGACTCGAGCTGGCGGATGTACTCTGTGCGACGTTCCCGAAAGGCAGCTTGGGCCTGTCGGTTGCGCTGCTTACGCTCCTCAGACGTCGCATAGATCTAGTGGACGTTAGATTAAGCATTGGCACGGGAGAGGCAATCGGAAAATAGAATGAGGCTTGAAATGATGAAAAGGAGGCGAAGGAAGATGACAAGATAAGGATGATCAATAGGAATGATAAATTGATAAAGACGTGATGCGGGGCCCCGGACCGAACAAGGGTTGAAAGATAAAAAAACAAGTTCCGAAGATAAGACCAACAAATGAGAAGAGGAATAGATAAGGGAGGTGAAAGTCAATAGATAAAGCGATAACTAAGAACCAAAAGGTCTAAAAGGTATAAAACCGCAGACAGAGGCGGGAAGGGGATGGAGGCGACTTTAACGGACATGACTCCAACACCATGACTTCAACGGAGACGAAAACGAACGTGGGAATGGGAATGGCTTCAACGTACAGGCTTTCTCCCCCCCTTCCTTTTTGGATTCGCCGCGACTTCTTGTGTCAGTGCCTCAGGATCGGGTGTCGATGCTACCGAACTAATGGATCCTTCAACGGCGGGTTCTGCTTTGGCAGCCTGTTCCAGCGCCATATCATTATGATTCGAATGAGAGGCTTCGACCATAGAGACCATTTGGGGGGTATTTCCTGATACCCCCCTTTGCCGTTGATAAGATGTGGCCTCCCCAGATTTCGCTGGGTTAAGATGACCAGGCTCTAATATGTGAAAGAGAACAGAGGTGCGCCAACTCCAGCTCAGCGACCTGGAAGTGAGGGCGAACTCGACGACCCTCTGATTCGCCAAAAAAAAAGGAATTTTTCCCCGGCGGGGTTTAGGTAAACTGATAATTCAGACGCAGGAGACGCGCGGTTGGGCGGTAGAGAGAGGGACGTGCGAGTGACAGTCGAGAGATCCAGTGAATGGACGAGATGGCAACATCGAACGTAAGGGAAATTGATCGAGATGGATAAGAAAGGTGTCGTGATCGCAGGAGGGAGGGAGAGGAAGAATAATGGGGGAAGTTAGGTAAAAAAATCTTCTAAGAACCTGGCAGGCTGGCGGCGCCTGTGGCAGCGGAGTGGGTGAGGTGAAAGGGAAAGGTTTCGTCTCGTGGAGAATCCCAAGCTTGACTATTTCTTCCTTTTTTTCTGCCAGCTTCTCAAGACAAGGGCCACGAGGGGTCATTCGCTGTGCCTCTTACATAGTAATTAAACCAGGTTACCGCTACCAGGGATCTGCCTCTGCTTGATTTTCTTCTAACCGCTGGTTTGAAAATAAATTCATCAGGGCCTCTCCGCATGGTTTCTTCTTCTCTTGTCCCCAATAGTATTGGCTCTATATTGACTCTTGGGCCTTGGCTCTCGCTTGTCTATCGACTCTGAGGAACCCAAATCCCCTGGATAGGAAACCAAAGATTGCCACAAGACTTGCAGGTGTCCAGTTTCCCTCTTCCCACACTAGTTTGGTGAGTCGACCAAGAGGTGTTGCGACTTACGGACTTCTCTCGCCTTCTTTTGCTCTCGGGCACGGCACTAGATCCACTTGGCTACGAGGTCAGTCAGACAAGACCCAGCCGAAGATCCGCCCCAAAGTCCAGGGAGGCGAAGGAGCGTCCCTTGTTCGCTCGCCCATCATGGTCGTGACCTTTGGTGGCCTGTCCGCCACCTGATGAGATGTGTTTCCCCATCCAGGCAATGGGTGGAGAGGCCGCCAGTGCCTGTATATTTTTCAAAATGGAACGTGTGAAGAACAGCTTGGAACCTTTTCTTTTCCTTAGCGAGGGTGCATCCGCCTTGCCGGGTCTGTCACAGGCGCCCTAACCTCAGCAGCGTCATATTATTATTTCCAGGTTGCCTCACAGGAGGATCTTCTCAGTACAAGTGACGCATCCGACTGCAAATAATAATAAAGGGAGGGTCCGGGTCTTCACTTGTCGTCGTTGGATCTTGGAAGGGGCGATGACAACCCGCGGAGAAGTGGTCAGCCTTGCAGAATTTTCTGTAACAGGCGATACCGGGACCAACACAGCCGTCAACACCGACCTCCTCCCACACCTTCTCCTCCTCTTTCCTCTCTCAGGCCATCCTCCGGGTCGTATTTTATATATATAAAAAAAGGAGATCTTTGGCAGCGTCCGCGATATATTTTATTGAGGTTCCCATATATACTGCTAGTGGAGACTAGGTTACCGAGCAATGTACCAATATACTGCTCTGCTCCGACAAGAGCATCTCCAAATCCCAGGAAAGAGACCAGAAGAAGCAAGCATGCATCGTGAAAATTAAAAAGTAAATTGATGCAAATCCTGTTGGCTGATCGGCGAGGCCCGTCTGGGGGAACGTTCTCCTCATTTTACCACAGTACGGAGTAGTACCGCGTTGCTTACTAGGAGAGCTCCGACGAGACTATCCTCCTCTCTGACACCGGGGAAAAGTGCGACAAAAAGCAACGTGAGATCACGCGGACAGCCTCAAATTGGCTACATCATCTCGAGGTTATCAAAGCCTGGCGTGGTCTGACCATCCCAACCAAGATCTGTGCATATGGATACCGAAACTAGAAACGACAACTTCAAGTTGAAAGACTGGAAGTTTCTAGAGCCAATCTGATGCAAGGAATCGATTCTTACACCCGTGGTCGAAATATGCTTTGCAAGAGTCGTGGCGGCCAGGGGTCGGCGTCTAGGATGTCCATCAAAAGAATGTATATACATACATTACTACTACCGTAGCATATATCGCTTCCCCAGGTTCAAGGCTCTTTTGTCTGTGACAGAGATGGCGCCCGTTGACAGCAACCGCGGCTGTCGGCTCCCCGCCAAACCTGCTGCTTATTCATTCGCCCATCACATGAAATACAATCCTGGACAACAATCAGCACTTTCGACGAGCCAGCTTTCTTGTTGTTCGTTTCTCGACATATTCATTATTATTGACAACCCTACTTCTAATTGTGGACTGTGAATCGCCGTCTTCGCGCCTATCCCATAATTTTCTCGGCTTCGGGTCAATGGCGTCTTCATCACCGAACCCCGCCAACGCTGGCGACTCGCAACAAAGTGACTCGCACATTGGGGCTGAGACGACTGTACAAACAACATCTACTACTCATCCTCAGACCGAGGGAACTGCGCCGTCTCCAGCCTCCACATCAGCAACCGATTCGCCCAAACCAGAAGTCACACAGCAGAAGCCCTTAGTGGACGAAGACGATGAGTCGGATTTTGACGAACTGGATGGTTAGTTACAAGGAATTGGGCTCACTACTTCTCCAGCGAGGATATACTAACTAGACAATGACAATAGAGGTTCTCGACAACTTCAAACCCAAACCTCAAGCCCCGGCAGAGACCCCCGCGCCGAAACCCACATCCGTCAACCCCGCTGCTGCTGTATCTGGGCTCCCCAAAGATCTAGACGAACTCGAATTTATGAACCAGCTCGAACAGGACATGGCCAAGATGATGAGCCAGGCAGCGCAGCAATCTGGTGTCTCAGATTCCGAGGGCTTCGAGTCTACCATCAATCAAGGCGCGGACGCATTCACAAAACAATTAGAAGAAAGCGGTATCCCGCCGGGTGATTTTCTCAAACAGCTTCTGGCGGATGTGATGGCGGAGGAGGCAGAGGAGAAGGGTCAGGGGACCTCGGCGGCGGCTGCCTCAGCATCTGCATCAACGAGTGCTGTGGCGGAGGCCCCCGAGTCATTTAATGACGCGATTCAGCGGACAATAACCCGAATGAAAGAATCCGGTGATAAAGCGACGGCCGCAGCTTCGGAGGATAACGCAGATGATCTCGTTGCTCAGCTGTTGAAAGCTATCGAAGCCGGGTCTGAAGGGGCCGGCGATGACGGCGACCTGACCAAGATCTTCATGGGAATGATGGAGCAGCTCTCGAATAAGGATATGCTCTATGAGCCGATGAAAGAGCTAGACACGAAATTCGGACCATGGATCAAGGACAACAAGGGCAAGGGAAAGGTATCCGATTCTGATATGGAACGGTACGAGAAGCAGGTTGCGCTGGTGTCTGAGATTGTGGCAAAATTTGAGGAGCCTGGGTATACGGATGAGGATGCCAAGTGCCGCGAATATGTGTGGGAGAAGATGCAGGCTGTAAGTTCACCCCATCTATTTTAGGTGAGAGTGTGAAGGCTAACAACGTCTAGATGCAAGCAGCGGGTAATCCTCCAGACGAACTCGTCGCCAATCCCTGGATGGATGACTTGAAGGGTGGCGTCCCTGACTGTCCCCAGCAATGATATACGACAAATGCACGTATAGACGGAAGTCGCCATGCAAATTCAAACCATCTGGTTCAATTCTTCTTTTGTATCGAAAGTTACAATTGGTTTATTGACGTTCTTGCGCGCCTTATATTCAAATCTTCTCCTGGCATCTTTGTATATATATACGTTGATACCCTCTTGCCTTTCTCAATTCGAAAGAACACTGCCTCCCCGAGACCACACACTCAAGGACCAACGACTTAAACAATGTTGAACAACGCCACGTATTAAATGATGACCGCTAGAACGCCATAATGCATACCTATTTACTCAAACGTGGAAAAGAACAAGTAAACTCAGCCGGACATATCTATATCCCGAGGGGCACTAGGGTCAGCGAGGTCCATGAAGATATCATCGTACTCATCGTCACTGAATGATGAGGATGCATTGCCTCGTGTGATATTCTGCGCTGGATGCATCTGCTCAAGCAACTGCATCTCCAAAGTATGCTCTTGCTCAAGGTACTCATCTAGAGCTTGAACTTCTGAATCTTCTGCCAAGCTCTAAATTAGCACACCAAACCTCTCCACTAACCACGGGAGGAAATGTACAACATACCACTATACAACCTTTCCTCGTCCTCAACACCAGACTCCCAAGGTAAGCCAGCCTCAACCTCATCCGCTCTCCTTCTCATCCTCTCATTCCACTCCCTTTGCTCCGCGATATCCTCCATGAACGCGAGCTGCTCTGCGCGGGCCTGAAATCTCCCATCATTCCTGTCGTGTTTCACACGGTTGAGAAACGCATTGCGGCGAGCAGAGCGCGCCGCAGGTGTATTTGAGGCCGTGAATGTGCGCTTTGCAGAATGCGAGATGAGGGGTTTGGAGATGGTTGTTGTGTATCGCGTCGCGTAGCTCGGCGAAGTGGCGGTAGTGGTGGCTTTGGCGTTGCGGGTAGTCTCCGCCAGTCCTCGTGATGGGGAGAAGGTGGGAGAGGAATAGAATGTGAACAGTGGGGAGTGCGATTGGGACTGCAGCTGTAGCTGCGGTTGTTGGATTGATGCGCTTGTGATCATGGTTGTAGGAGAGGAAGAGGACACCCGTGGGGAGAGCGGGGATGGACGCGTCGGTGTCCAAGGGTAGTGTGTGCAATCGGGGTTTGAGGTTTGTTGCATTGGCACAAGCGTGGCAAGCATACTGGTCTGTGAGACGGGCGTATCTACTACGCAAATAACCAAGTCACTGTTTGTGGTTTGGCGACTCTGGGGACTGGGGCGATTCCGAAGTGAAGCGGACACACGACGGTTGGTAAAGTGTAAGAATCAGAGTAAAACGCGCAGATATTCGATGTCTGTGCGCTTTAATAGACTCCTGGTCGCCTGTACACAGGCAAGAGCGAATTTGATGTTGGTATAAATACGGACTCGATTCTCACGGCTTGGTGGCTGGATCTCGTCTGGAATTAGAGTCGCGTCTCGGACCCTCAAGAATTATGCAAGGTCTACGCGCGCGCGCACGTGGACGCTAGTCCAAATTAGGATATATTACATTCCTCAGGCAGCCCACAGTACTTTGAAGTTTGAACTGTAGTGACGGACTATGTACAAAAGTGAGCTTTAATCTCAAAGATCGCAGACAAGATCGTAGTTCGAGTCATATGCGATTGTCGTTTGTGTCAGTGGCTCTGACTCTGTTCTGTCTGGCCCTGTCGTGTCCGACTCGCTCGTATTACTATCTGAGCTGTCGTCCTCTGCATCGGTCACTGAAGAGGACTTATCTTCTGCGACAGGCGGATCGGCTAGACAGTCATCTGTTGCTCCAAGGATCAGAAATTGGGAATGAGCAGCCGACAGGGCACCAAGAGGTATGCTTACTTTGCTGGTCCGAGCAGTCGCTCACAGAGAACGAGGAACCCGAATTGGCAGCCTATATCCTCTTCCATTAGATCGCTAATCGGCCATATGGGGCAGCTCGAAACTCACTCTTTGACAGATATCAAATTGGATGTTGCAGCTTGTTGTGGGAGAGAAATATCAGCTCCGAACTCGGTAGTCGAATTGCGGGGAATTGGAACGAATAACGAATACCTTCTTTGGGCTGCGGATTCATAATCCGTCTATTATTCCAAGACATTTAGCACAACACTAATCTGGGACTGGAAGCATCAAGAACCTACAAAAGAGTTTCCGTCTACCTCAAAAGGTCTCTCGGAGTCATCCGTCTTGATAATCTGCGAACCATATCAGCCTCGGTGGCGCCAGGCTTCCACGAAACCAAATCGAAGGGAATACTTACCGACGGCGTAGAACTACCCAAGGTTCCCTCCTAAAGCAACCCAGGGGAGTCAGAACTCTGTTTATACTTGCGACCACGCCAATAGGTAAACAAATGAACTTACTCGCCGATGCAGACGAGCAACCTCATACACCACGCCCATTGGATCAAACGCTAGCACAAGAAATGCGGCAGTTATCCAAAGATGTGTGAGGAGCGTTTGACACGTCGTCATGATTTTCAGGCTGGAGTTTCAGGATCAGGCACCTCAGGGTCGTCTCTCCGTTGGGCTTGATTGGGAAAGAGGGGCTCGTTTCCAATGTGTTTCTCTGTGTAGGTTTGATGTGAGCCGGGTTTAAAACCAAGTCAATGTTTATTCGTGATGCGACAAGACTTACGAAAAGAGATTTTTCCTGCAACGTTCGTGTCAACAATGTTAGATCAAGGCTGGTGATGCTGGGGAAGATGATCCTTCCGTGCCTTGAGGGGACAGCCACGTCTTGTTTCAACCTCTACTAGTTAGTTTGGGACTTTTTCTGGGCGCTGGAGATTCTGACCCATTGTTGTCCTAAGGTCCTTACTACTAATTTAGAACATTTCCTTGCTGCTAACGTATTTCGGTCAAGATTAAATATATAGGTGTACTCGAATTATATGAGGATGCTTTTTCATCTGCGAGCCCAGATAATGTGGCCAACGTAGGCTATGGGAAGAGGAACAGAAAGATGAGGCAGAATACAAGAGCTCAGTATCTTCGGAAAGCTCAATGCTTCCAGGGGGAATCAAAGATGGCGACCAACCATGGATGCTAAACAAAATCACAATGAAGGAGGGTGGTCTTATAAGGAATGACAGGTGTCTATCAGCGGAGAATAAATACGGAATAACCTGCTGAAAGAACACACACGGAAAATGACATGAAAGGGAAAAAAAAACATAAACTTGAGTAAATCGAGCAAGTCCTCGCCCCTGAGCGCCATTGTTAACTGCGTGATAATCGTACAAACTACTTTGTAATACAAAGTAGAGAGTTGTTGTGAGCACCGAGAGGTCATGTACAGCTCCTCTGCCATTACGATGCTCTGGCAAGTATAGCAAATGAAGCCGCAGGACCCGGGGCCAGCTGACGGGAGTCCGTCAATATTCATAAGTCCGGCTTGGCTTAAAAGTTCGACGCAGCATTGACAGGACCAGGGTTGTGGTATTGGTCCAGAGTGGACCTGAAGGGAGTGCCACCAGCAGCTGGGCTAGGAGCCTTCTCACGGACGCCAGAGCCCACAGCAGTACCGCTCATAAGGTCGGTAACATCATCATCCTGAGCGTTGCGCCTTCTGGCACGGATCCTCCATGCAACAACCCCAATGGCACCGATCAAGATGGCACCACCGACACCGACAACAACACCAATAA
Organism: Aspergillus ustus; assembly: GCA_000812125.1. Lineage (NCBI taxonomy): Eukaryota > Fungi > Ascomycota > Eurotiomycetes > Eurotiales > Aspergillaceae > Aspergillus > Aspergillus ustus. The sequence continues at coordinate 29,700 of JOMC01000054.1, read as the reverse complement.
TGATGTTCTTCTGGTTAGAAGACAAGCCAGAGTCTGAGTCATCAGAAGATCCACTCAACCCAGGAGATTCGGTTGCTTCACTGGCTTCAGAGTTGGTGCTGGTGTATGTGGTGGGAACTGGTGTCCCATCGATCGTCTGAGTGGTGGTGATAGTTGTCACAGTGGCGGTAGATGTTGGCTCATCATCGTCGTTGTCGGAACTAGTGGTGGAGGTACTAGTGCTAGTTGGCTCTGATGTAGTGGTCGTGGTGGTATGATCCGATGTGGTAGTAGTCGACTCCGTAGTTGAAGTCTCTTCATCGGATGTGGTGGTAGTCGTTGTTGTTGTTGTTGTTGTCGAGGTTGTTGTTGGCTCATCATCGGTGCTCGTCGATGTTGCTGTAGTCTCGGTGGTAGATGTTTCCGTAGATTCGGAATCTGTGGAGGAAGAATCGGTCGGCGTTGAGAGAGCGTCCGTGACGGCATCTGTGAGCTGGGTGCTCTGGCCAGCAACCACAGCCACGAGGGACAAGGAGTAGAGGAAGAACGAGAGACTGGCGACGCGCATGATGGAGTATTCAGGCGATGCGACGAAGATGTTTGATCAAAGACAGTCGGGGCTCTGAAGCCAAATGATGAGAAGTAGCGTGAGTTCGAGTCTGTTGGAAGTTGAGGCTGACGCTTGCAAAATAGGGGGAAATACGGGTGGCGAGTATCGGAGAAATAAAAGATGGTGTGATTTTGAAGGTCAGTACGGAGTAATGGACAGAGGTTAACGAGTGACTCCTAGTCCTGCCTCGATGGACAACGTGGAGGCAATAATAACGGGTGAAGGTTTTGGGAAAGGAGGGTGGAAGCCAGGGAAAGAGGAACAAGTGACCGATGGGTCAGAGGCCTGGGTGTCAAGAGACTCTACAGAGAGCGACAGTCACGGGAGGAAGCCCTAGCCGGCGTTCCCACTTGGGAAGTCCCTAGTAATATGCGCTATGCTCTTTTGGCTGATTTCTTTCTTTTTCCGTTTTCCTTTTCTTCCGCGCCTCCGATGTATCAAACTTTCAAAAAGTGTCCAGTTTTCAACTGTGCTTTGCTGGCGTCTCCTCTTTCGAGCCAAATAATGGGAGATCGACTACTTCGGCTTAGCCTCAGCAGACTAACACAAAACTTGGCCAATCGATTTATTAGGATTGAAAGTGGATCCTTTATAGCGCACTCACCAAGGGGAATGCCGCGTGAGACATCAGTCCGAGGCAGAGGCAGTGTCGGAGCAACTGTTCCAGTTTGTCAGCTGTTAGAAATCTCGGGCCTCTGGGCTGAAATAATAACTCATCGGCGGCGAAGATCTTTGATCCTTCAACATTAAATAATAATACAACCTTTTGAGACAGTTCCATAGTTATCATCTTTTACCTGCAACAAGAGGACAGTCTGACAAAGGAGCTAGGATGATCTTGATCATTCCCCACTTATGGCTGGCGAACCACTATTTTTAAGTCCTCCGTATCGATTACGGGCATGGAACACCCTCCTCCGTCTTTAATTGTGGTTTTCTCTGATTCGCTGTCTGTTTGGATTCACAATCAATCATTGGATGTTTTCTAGGGTCGATTTTGGTCCTTGGACGCGCTGTGTTCACAACATTTATACAATCCTCTGGTCCCTGACATGAAAAAAATGTACGTCCGGAGAGAGGCTGACTTCGCTGTATAACGTACGATGTGATGACAATAAGCGGGTCCGGAGGGCGCCCAACGTTCGATAGCCTACCTGCAAGTGAGAAAAGCGAAGATCGTCCCTGATCGCGAACAGTTCGCAAGCCGCTCGATGACTCGGTATCCGGAGTTCCGAAGGCCCCAATCGATTCTTGCGAGGATGACCGACGCAGTCTGGTTTCGCTTTCATCTACATATGGATCGTCCTTACCAACTCCCATCGTACATGAGCCACGGCTAGGCGATTATCGACGGCAGGGCGCCTGATTTTGGCGCGTTCTTGTAGTATGCAGTAAATGGAGGATAGTAGTCCTATCTGCCGTAACCGCTGAGCGAAGTTCAAGGGTTCGGAAGGGTGAAACTCTTCATTGACTTTCGTACGCTCTACCCTATTGGGTACATAGGGCTGGCGGATACTGTAGGTTTTGCGCACTGGTCGAGAAATCTGCACTTCCCCTCCACTAGGACGGAGATGCCGGATTTATTCTCGACAGGAGTTTTCCACCGAAAGTTGATGATACCCTATACTGAAAATTGTCCAAACCAAACCCCTTGGGGTTTTTGAATCTCTGACGGCCATCCACGGAAGGTTGTAGTGTCCCCAACGGATCACGTGTAGGAGATATCGCCATCATGAGCGGCTGCGACCTCGGCGCGAAACTCTGGCATAGTTATAGCGGCCATCAAATGAACATTTTCTTCCGTATGATATTCGCTGCCGCATGATCTGTTGAACGACGAAAGAGGCAAGTGGTGGACGCAGTGGTGAGTCCCGAATAAGAATCATATCACGAACGGATGAAGCTGGGATGCGTGGAGGGTGACGGTCTGAAGGAGCGATTTGGCCGACGCTCAAATCTTGTCCCGTGGTTTTCCCTTTGCCTGATCTTTAAGCTCCTCTTTGAAATACTCCAAGAACTGCTTGAAACCACGACCTGGAGTTGATTGCTTGGGTCAGTATAAAATCCGTCTAAAGTATTGTCAAAGCTCGAAACCTTGTGCAAAGCTGCGCTCCCATTCGACTCCGGGTAGAGAAGCCATACCGTTGTTCTCTAGCTTGGTACCTCCCATCTCTTCCGGAGGTATACCGTGTCTGAAGCGCTGGACACGACTATGGACCCTGCCTACCATGCGATGAAATGTGGGACTAGCCAGCAACTGTACAGAGGTCAATATCAAGTTTGAGAAAGCGCTGACCTGGTTGTTATTATACCCTTGTTGTGAGCCAAACCTGTGTGACATTTTTGTTAGTCTGTGGCGTGCTTGGAGACCGCTTGCAAAAATTATTTATATACCTCGAATGTTCGCAACAGAAACCACTTGGGAATCATTTCTGTTAATGGAGCTCAGGTATACCCCACAAACTTGAAAGGAGCAGAATTCTGTGGTTGGATGCTTGTGACCTTGCATGATAGTTACGTAGTTAACAAGAACCTTATGGTTTGTCATCAACAAAGTGGGGTTTGACTAATTAAAGCCTGACCGAGGACCGACCCCATGTACCTTGTGATATACAGAATACCTAGCTGACCTCTAGTCCTGGCGGCCTACTCCAACATGCGATTTCCATATAAGTGTATCAGTAAGCACCGCGTGTTATGTATAGAAACGAATTCAGGTCAAAGAGATGTCAACCATTGCCAAACAAATTACTTATTGTACTCGACTAAATTTGAAGAGACCAGGTGCGTAGGTAGATCACAAATATGATTCCAGAAGCCTCTTGACCATCGAAACCTCGGAAGAGATAAAAGGAAAGGGAGTGTACGAAAAGAAGTTGACAGAAACAACAACAACAAGAACAAGCCTTTATCCACCTGTGACGCCAGTGTTATGACATGATATGTATCAGAAGAGGTGATGAGTGATATATACAGGTAAGGAAGGAGAGAAAGGGTCGATAAGGAGATCAAAGGAAGGAATTGGACGCAGACAATAAAAGCCATAACCAATGCATGTAATGCTGTATCCGACCTACCCTGCATTGCGAAGAGAAATGTGATGTGAAAATCTAGTTATCGCGCATGGTATGCCAATAATTGAAGAGAAAGATTAGAGGAAGATAATTAGTATGACAAAGGGGGATAGAGGTAAGAGTCGAATCGGCGAGGTAAACAGAGAGCTGATGAAAGCCATTTGGACACAGTCAATACTTTCAAGCACGAGAAGAGGCCGCCTGGTTCGACTATTTCCGAAACCCGTCAACGCCCAGCGTTGGGGTCTCAACCATGCGATCACAGGGCACGCCCTCGTCGCGTCGCCTGGAAAAGAAGCTATCGCACTCCGACACAATCTGAGCCCATTCCGCAAGAGCGCGACCCGCATACTTGCTAGATGCAAGCTTATCTTCAGCTGCTAGGGGGAGGGCCTTTTGCTTTGAAGGTTCTTTGGATGATTCCGCATTGGGTTGATTCGTACCTATACCTGTTTCTGAAGGCTTATCCTCTCGCTTCTCGTTTTCCTCATCGGCTTCAGACTCAGTTGGCTCATCAGAATTTGTATCGCAGTCGTCTGCTTTAAGAGCTGATCTCCGAAGCTGAAGATGCAGCTGTGAAGCAACTGGGAGACAGGGGGTATAGAGCCTCTTATTTTTGCTAGGCCATTGTTGCCGCTCCATCCACTCGAGGGAAAACCTAAAGGTATACGGCTGATGCGCGGTTCTGGGCCGACACAATTCGGGGGGGCCATCGGACGGCCGCCAGTTGCCATCTGTGATTTTTCCCCCGGTCATAGGGCCATCAGAAACAGTTGTCTCCGATTCATCAGAGCTGCTGTTAGGAGACAATTCTTCAATGGACCGGGTTGAGCCAAACACCGCCTTTAGAATGTTCCATCGTTTTCTTGGCGGAGTCGTGGTGTCAAGGGGAGCATTTGTTTTGTGTGAATTGCTGTTCAACACCTGACTTGAACTCCGCGGAGGGGCAACGGTATCGAAGGAGATAAAGAGATTTGAAGGCGACATTGGGTTATCACATCTGATAATGATTATGCGACGCCCTGGTGCCGGAGTACAGGGAGCGGAAGATAATGGTGCGCCGAGGCCCTTTTCTGCTTTGGTTTGGGCAGTTGAGTAATACTTCCAAAGACGTTGCAACCGGTTGGATAGAGTTTCATAGATTATGCTGTTAAGCTTATCATTAGTACGTCCAGCAGCCACAGTATAGTCTCTCAACTTACGAGTCAAGTGGCGAGGGATCCTCGTTAAACCTACTCAATCTCCAGCAAAGCAGGCGGTGGAAATAGGCACGAACCATGGGGCTCCAGTGACTAAAGTAATGGTAGAACAGTGGCTCTTCTAGCAGAAAGCCAAGGCATAGATCGGCCTTTCTTTCCTCTGAGCTTGTCCAATTACCCCAGATGCAGAAAAGAAACGAAAATACCCGGACCTCGGTGAGTGAGTTATGACTCTGCATCATCTGGCGACAAGCTTCAAGCCAGAACTTCCAGTCAAATAGATCCATCTCCATGGATCTCGAGTATCGCGTGATAATCGGTATGACTTCCTCCACGAAGTCACACAGCAGAAAACACGCATTATGGTCAAACAGGGATGTCCTCTGTGCGGTTGTCTTCATGATCATGCAGAAAGACTCGGCGTATAGTAACCGCGCATGAGTAGGCTCAGTCGAGGACTCGGAAAGATAATCTCGAAGCAAAATAATTAAACGGTTCTCAGCCATTGAACGATGACTATTAGCCGTTCCCAGTGGCAGAGCTGAAGCAGATCCATCGGCTCCTTCGATAAAATCATCAAAAGTTATGGCTGCTGTGTTGTGAGATGCATCCTGCAACTGAGGCTGCGACTGCTTGTACAGAGTATCCTCTAAAACGACGAGAATCTGGGCGTGAATTGGGAGCAGACCTGGAGACAGGATGCGCCCATTTTTCTCAAGCTCGGATGGCATGGTGTCAGCGTAAAGGAGATGAATGTATTTGACAAAGACGTAGAAGAGATCCGTGTCCTTGCCGCACCATCGTGATACCCAAGGACTGTGCCACTGAATTTGAGTAGTATTCAAAGGGGCATCGGGCTTCTGGCGAAGGTACCGAGCCAGGGCCGTGTGCACATGGAAGGACAGGGTTCTTAGAGCTGGAGGAAAGCTCAGCGCAAGCTCTTGGGCCATTGCACGGAGGCGACTGCTCTTAGCTACGTGAGACTCAGTGTAGAGCCGCCGAAGAATATTGGAAGGTACATTCCAGAGCCTGACAAGAATATCCGCCACGCCTTGACAGAAAAAGAATGCGTAGGCGCAAGCTTTACCACAGAATGCCACCAAGCTAGCGGGAGCGTGTCTCATGGACATCCTTTCCACCACAAAGGCCATCTGAGACAACAGGTTCTGCGTGAAGATGTTCCTTATGTTATGATGAATAGACTCTACGAGAAAGTCTGAGCTTGAAGACGCTTCCGAGGTCTCTGAAGTGGAAGTCCCAGAGCGCCGGAGTGGCTTCGAAACTTGTGCATCGGACAAGGGTATCGGGAATGGGACCCTCCATTCGGGTCGAGACATTATGCCAACCACTGCTTCCAAGTACACTGGCCTGTCTGTACCCGAGATGGATTGGTTATGCTTTCCATTTAACATGTCCAGTAATCCAATCCACCACTTATTGAGTATGTTAACTCGACGGTCAAGATCTTCAGGCCTCAATGTTCTAAGGCTTGTGGGCGGGTGTGGACGGTTGAGAAAGGGTAGAAGTGAGGACCGAATGACATTCGCTTTCAGCGAACTAGACTTGGCCTGAAATCTAACAGGGGTATCAGTACTACAGACAAAAAAAACATATCTTGTCTGACTCAACATACTTTTGGAAATCAGCTTCGAGGCCCCTGAAAACGTTCCAAAGCTCGTCTTTCTTCCGTGGAGGTTCCAGTCCTGCTGAGATATTTGTCGAACTGGGAGTGGCTTTGGGGACTGGGGGCAGAACTGGAGTGGAGACGTTGAATGATGATGTGAGTCTCTCAAGTGAGCCTTTGGCCAATAATGATCTTGGGGAGGGACTACTTTGGGTACTCGGGCTCTCTGCGCGGCTTTGAGTTACAACAGCAACCATAGGGCGCCTGGGTCGTTTGTTCAGTATGGTTCGTTTACGAGACGGAGCAGCAGAGTCGGAGCTCGGGGGTAGTTCTAGGCTCCCAGAGCCCCTTGGCAATGGGGCTTGCGACGACGAATCTTCCCCTTGGAGAGTCCGGAGACGGGGGGTCTTGGAGGAAGGAGAGGTAGATCGCGGAGAGCTCGACATCCAGGGCTTTCGCGCAAAACTGACAAGCCTTCCGGACATTCCACGAGCCTTTGAAGGACGCGCGACTGGCGATGGAGCCCTAGTCTGCGGGACCTTTGGAGGTTCCGGCGGGTCCGAGGGAGGTGCATCAGTTGTTAGGTCTTCGGTAGAGACGGTGAACCGGGAGACAGCAACTGTTGATTTGTCCTTAGATCGTCGGAGGGATGTTCGCCTTAAAATATCTTTCCCGGCTGCGACATCTTCTTTTGATGGAGAATCGGACTGCTTTTGGAATGTCAGGTCAGAGAAATTCCTTCGAAGACCTGGTGAGCCTGGTTCGGATGTGGGAAGTTCGGTGAGGTTGTTGTAGCTCGCAGCACGGGACAGGAGGTCGTTCGGATCATCCTGATGGGTGTTGTTTGCGACCTGGGGCCCCGGAGACGACATGGTCGGGCGAAGCTAATGCGGACTGCGATGCCAACGCAAAACGTAGCTGGAGAGGTGGAGCTCACCCGCCCCCCCCCCCCGGCTGGGGGTGGATAGTAGCTGTTGTTGACGTTTGGAAGCCCAACTCCTCCATGTAAGGGAGGTCACTACAGTTGAGACTATAGCATGTGCAAAGGATCTTCGTCAGACCCCATCGAAGCGCAAGACGGCGGCGGCGAGGGAGGACAGGGCAGGGTCGCGGGCAACGGAAGATGGTCTTGCTGGAATAGGCGTAGGCGTAGTAGAACCCCAAATTGACCTAGTCAAAGGAGGAGGGCACAGTAGTCAATTGGAATAGCGAGGGGCTAAGGTTGAAACCTGGGAAAGCGAAAGGCAGCACTGGTATCGCAAGTGGTTGCAGGCTAGTATGGACGGAGAAGGTTAGCTGGATGAAGGTAGGAGGCGCGCGGTTGATCGACGGTGGAGGAGCGATCGATTGATCAATTGGCAGAGAGGTGTAATCGGACGAATGATTCTTCGTTTTCTTCTTCTGGACCCCTCCCCCTTTCTTTGGGGACCAGAAATATAAATCAAAACGAACGGCAGAGAGCAGGTTGAGAAGGAGTGAGGATGCCACAAACAGACTGGTGAGAGACGTGGAAAGCAGTACTAATACCAGTATTTTACTTACCGGGGCCCGAACCGTTTGAACCACGATTGTATACACTTTTATTTTCGATTGCCAATAAACATATATTGCGGAGATAGTCCAAGAGTCGGTCTGCGTAATATTTTCTGAAGCTGAGAAAATTGCGAGTCCTGCCAGCGAAGTCGCGAGTATACATATGAGTTACTTGTCCTCCTTCGGCTTCGGAGCCTTGTGAGGGCTGTGGACACCGCCACCGATCCCCCGACTCAGCCCAAACAAACGCCGTAAAACTCAACTCAACTCAACTACAACGCACAAAGCATTATGCTCTCTTTCTCATTATTGGGGTTATTTTATTTTGGTAATGGCGCCTATTCAACAGCCACTATTAGTTCGTCTACTGTTATTATTACATACCCTACTGTACTAAGCAATAGATGCTCCCTAGATCTGCAATGTTGAGACTTGACGAGAATAGAATTAGGTCTTGAGATTCGAGTATTTCATTGCTAGTTCAGCTGCAAGGGCAATAATAATGACTATATGTATACTCTTTCCCCCATTCTAAGTGGCCTGCAGACCGTACAAGAAGGCTAGAAGCTTTCGAGTACCTGAGTACCTCTACGTCGGTATGGACAGTCATCCTGCTGTCAAAGAAAAGCTCAGCTCGCGCCATTTCTGACCCATCACACGTCTTGTCGAAAAACTATTCACGAACTCAGCTCTCCAGCGCTCTTGCGCTGCAAATCCTTTTCCGAGAATGTTGCACAGCCTCACGGGTGCATGACCACAAATCGTCTGCTGTGCACGGGGTGACAAGCAACATTCCACCACCTCAATTTTATACAAACTTATGACGCCTCTGACGAATTTGGTCAAACCCAATGGCAAGTATCTACTACTCGAGCTTTAGCTGCTCGTTGTGGTTGCCCCATCTCCTGGCTGTCTTTAATTATCTCTTTATATCCTTTCTGGTCGCCCTACCATGCACCGTGTTGGTTGCCGCTGGACCCAACATGACCGTAGACTAAACATGCATCGTCGTGCAGGGGATTAGGAGTGAGTGTCCCCAATGTGTATCCCAAGACACTGAATTAAGAGGTGATATCCAGTAGCCTAGCGACCTACCACTTTTGGCTGTAACAGCCATCGTGGCGGTAGATATTCCCAAGTCTGTTCCAATACAGACAATTTCTACTCCATACGGCGTGGAACATCGTCCCGCTTTGCTCTCTTATTCTTGATTTCTCTCTAAAACTTGAGGTTACTGATCTTTGCCTTGAGCGGTGATGGCTGTTACAGGTTGCACAATCAAGTCATCACTACACGTGTGGGATCACACACGGACATGTTAGGTGCTATCAAGCTTGGTTAATGGCCCCATACAACCCTGTTTGTATGTCAATAGGTGTCAGAAAGATCTTTGTTGTCAAGCATACTCCGATATCATATCCAATCTTCACCCTCTGCGGCCAGGGTATGGGTGAGCAACGGCATTTTACTTTGCTTTATGGTCAATTGGGATGACAACACAAGGAAAATTCATATGCCTCAAGTGGGTTTAATTTACAGAAGTTGTTCAGGACTCAACAGAGGGAGACATAGCCGAGGACTGGCCTAGTGTCTATCGGTCCCCTCTTTGTGAACCTTGGTTTTCTATCGGTAACCTAATGAGCAGCGGGAGTTTCTTCCTCCTCCTCCTCGAACCAGCTCTCCTCAACGGGGGCAGCCTCACCGCTGGCGGCCTGACCCTCAACCTCGACTTCCTGGGTCTCGTAGGCACTCAATTCATTGGCTAGGTTGGCCTCCTCGGGGGATTTGGGGGCAACGGGAGCGCTAAACTTTTGGACATGGGCCTCGGCGTCACCAGGCTTGATGGGTGTAGGCTTGTAGGCACGGAGCTCGCGGAGGTAGAGTTCCTGGACAGGGTCCGCTGTATGATGTTAGAGTTTGTCAGGTTGCATGAGAGCTCTCTCAGCCGCGGCGAATAAGGCCATCACAGTGGGAGAGTTGGTTGGGCAGGATAGCAACAAATTACATACCCCGGCGAACAGCAGAAGTCAGGAAGGTGCGGCGAGCGACAGAGGGGACCTGTTGCCGAGAGACGCAGGTGAAGAGGGAGCGCTGCGAAAGGGGTTAGCCACAACTACTGAAGGAGAAGGCGGGGTTGATCAATTGACATAAAACATACCGAAGCCCTGAGAGACTGAGACATCATCGTGGCGGGATATGAGATGAGAGGACTCGAGAGTAGAATCTGCGAGGCAGGTATGGTTTCGTCCGTGAAGCCGAAGGTGGAAGTCAAGGTTGGATGTTTGTTCGGGAGTCTTCGGCTTGGCGCATGACTCAGCAAGAAGCTGCGGCTCTCCCGTCCAAGAGTGACGCTGGACCTCACCTCAGACTGTCTGTTCTCTTTTTCAACCCTCCCCCGCCACTAGCCCACTGCTTTGCACGGCCTATCCTGACTTGAAACTCGACATCGACACTGCTTTGCTGCTTTCGCCTTGGTACGACCTCGCTCGCAGCGGCTTGTCAAATTCTGTGACCCTTTTCCGTGAGATAACGCTCACGGAGACCTTGACTGGTTTTTCGCGGTCGGAGAAGTCTGGTTTCAAGGCTTCAAAGGTCTTGGGAGTTGACTTTGGAGACCTTCTTTTGTCTGCTTCCCTTGTGAACGTGCTTTCCTCTGGTCCCCGGAATCAGCGCCCATTCCGGAAAGGTAAAGCCTCACTTGAAAGAACCTGATACCTTCCCCTTTTCGCCCCTTTGAACTTCAAGGATGAGAAAGATGTTCGTCGAGTTGCTATGTGGTCCCGAGATTATGGACTAGAACCTTTAATCTGGGCTTTTTTCCATCACTTGCCGCCAGATTCATTGTCTTCGTATCGCTTGGGCTCTGGGCTGACATCTATCAAAGACAGTGACGCAGAGACGTAACTTGAAATCCAAGTCTTCGATATTTGCGCCGCTGCTACCACTTCATTCCTTTCTATTGTTGAGAAACGAATTCTATTCGGATTTTCTATTGACGCGATACAGCCGGCAATCTGTATTCGCCACTGTTCATTCGTTTTTGTGCTCGAAAACATAAACTCTCGATTCGGAAGTCAAGCACCGGCAAACGGCTCCGTAAAGACACGAAGGCTATAGAATCGTTCAAGAAAATGGCCGCCATCTCCCCTTCGGCCAGACAGGATAATGCACCATGGAGGAAAAACCTATCAGCTCATGTTATTTGCCCCGAGTGTAAGGAGGTACCGCCAAATTTGGAATTCCCGGGCTCTCACGAGACCGTATGCGGCTCATGCGGTCTAGTCCTTGCAGATCGCGAGATTGATATGCACTCTGAGTGGCGTACATTTTCGAACGATGACCAGAACAATGATGATCCCTCCCGTGTTGGAGACGCCATGAACCCGCTTCTAAATGGTGATCAATTGGAGACTCAGATCGCCAGCGGCGGTTCTGGCCGAGTTCGTGATCTTTACCGCGCGCAAAATAAACAGTCCAGTGAAAAGGCAAACAAATCTCTCCTTGCAGCTTACAAGGAGATTGGTGCTCTCTGTGATGGATTTGGCATTCAAAAGAATGTAGCAGACACTGCGAAATACCTTTTCAAGATTGTCGACGACGCAAAGGCTTTCAAGGGCAAATCTCAAGATGTGATCATCGCCGGATGTATTTTCATCGCTTGCCGTCAATGCAAAGTTCCTCGTACTTTTACCGAGATTTTTGCTGTCACCAAAGTCACAAGGAAAGAAATTGGACGCATATATAAGGCTCTAGAGAAGTTTTTTACCGCCCAAAACCTGGAACGTGTCAATGCAGTTGTCTCGAGCGGAGGTGTTCCAGATCCCAACGACACCTACACGGCAACGACTTCGACAAAGCCCAGCGACCTTTGCAACCGTTTCTGCAATTTGCTCGACCTACCATATCAGGTCACGAGCGTCTCTGTGGCTCTGTCCGACCGTGTCACCACTGAGGGCAATCTCGCCGGGCGCTCTCCTCTTTCAATTGTTGCTGCATGCATCTATATGGCCTCGTATCTGATGGGCCATCCTAAGTCTGCGAAAGAAATTTCGCAAGTTGCTCACGTGAGCGATGGAACAATTCGTGGCGCGTACAAGCAACTCTACGCCGACAGGGAGCGCCTAGTTGATCAAGAGTGGATCAAAGATGGCAAAGGCGACCTGAAAAACCTGCCCCCTAGTTAGACTTTTCTTTCTCTTTCCCTCCTTCTCTTGAACGAAACCTCTACTATTCCAGAATTATCGATATCTAATTACCTAGTTAGACTATGATCTATGGAGCTATTCTCATCAGATACCCAAACCCCAAAAACAAGAATACAAAAGCATCAGGCCGAAGTTCCTATCTTATTTTCTAGGTGTTAGTGACAGACACGATTTTGGGTTTCATTTTTGCCATTTGCTGGCCCTTCAAAGAAACAGATTATGGAGATCAAATTGAGAAAGCGTAAAAGCCCATGTTGTCCGAGTGTCATCTCTATAGAAATTTACGTGCAACCCCATCTAATACCTAGCAGGACCAGGCCGATGCCCTCTCTACGTATGTGAGTAGTACACCTAGATCCAGCTAAACTCTCCCTGGCTTGCGTTGGCAATGGCTCTACGAGTCTTATCCCTGCACAGTTGTGTATTATGCATGGTCTTAGTCAATGAATACTTTTTAAATTTAATACCAAGCTGCTTCATACCTATACATGTTCTCAAAGAGAGGCGCTTCGCTTTTACCATTAAGAAGGTACATTTGAGGGTGAAACAGTCGTATACTATATGTATTTGTGTGGTTCTAGTCTGTAAAGAAGGCCAGCTTTCAGTGAGGAGCCCAGGCAGATGGCGTCATACATAAATCAATGAACGTTATGGTTAGCAAAGCCGGCTGCTTCGCTGTATTTATGTTTCGACTGAGGAACGTGAAGAAACATGTAGCCCAGACATGGGCACCTTAAAGCGAGGAATAAAAACATGTACAGCATACAATAACACGGGACAGCGAATGCAACAAATGTAGAACAGCGGAGTTAATGTGGACTGGATCAGGCACCATCCGATGCTCTCTTGCCGTCTGCGGTAGCAGCCAAGGACTCGACAACGTCATCGAACTTATCTGTCACAGCAGATGGCAGGTCAACGGGCTCTTCAGCTGACCCAGATTTCGAAACGGCGGGTGATTCTTCTTCTTCTTTTTCTTTGACAGATTCCGTCTTCTCAGGTTCCAGCTCCGGTTCAGGTGTTTTAGCTTCGAGAACCTCTTCCTTTGAAGGCTGTCTCTGCGGATCAACAGAATCGCCCGTCATATTCCGAGCCAGAGGGGGGGCCATGGAATTGTTCCAACCTGAGAGCTCCGTCGCCGTTGTGCTAACCTGCCCGCCTTTGTCTCCGTCACCTACTACGAGGTTGCCGTCTTCACGGACCTGCCAGACGTTCCAAGTCTCAGTGATCTTGATCTCTGGGATCGTAGGAAGTCTTTTGTGAGAATTGTCAACAGCTGGCTTTCTTCGTGCAGGTCCACGAGCACGCCCCTTGCGAGCATCACTTAGCGGACCTTTCTCTGTTGGTTCTTCTTTCTTCTCTTGCGGCTTGGGAGGCACTTGCGGGCCGAGCTGCAGGCGCGAGTTCAAGTCGGAGAGAAAGCCTGCCTTCAAGGAGGCAATCTTACCACCACCAGGACGAGTGGGGACGATAGGTTTGGGCTTGTTTGACACGTCATGGGTTTCCTCGCCACGCGAGATACGGTGAGCCGGTTTCGAAGGGATCTGGGGCTTTGGCCTATCGGGAATGACTGGTGGCTGTCGCTTTTCAGGACGGCGGGGCAGGGTCGGTTTTGATGGCACATCTGGACTTGTGACTTGCTTCTCATCTGACGGCTCTATGGTTGTTACCAAGGTCTGACTTTCTGGTGCGTCTTCCCAGATATCCCGACTAGGGAACCTCTGCTTTGCAATCCCTGGACGCGAATTTCTCTCATCGGATTCTTCAGAATTCAAGATCCTTTGCGCAATCTGATGGCTGTCGATACCAGGCGATTGGTTTTTGCGGGCCGCTTCTTGTTCGGGTGTCTCAAAACGATCTTCCTTCGGGATATCGGGTGTGGAAACAGTGGCGTGAAGCTGAAGGCTGTTGGGCGAATCTTCCCAGATATCCTCACTAGGGAAACGGTGTTTAAGCGTATCCGGGCGCGTCTTGAAGCGTTCCGTTGTGGACAAGGGCTTATTCTCTTTAGAGTCGTCTTCTGGGAACAGCGGCTCGTACTCTTCAACATCTTCGAGAGGCGCGTATATGTCTTCCCGTTCCTCCCTCGAGTTATACCTAGCAAGCGCAGGTGTACTGCCACGCCGGCTAGCTCTACTATTTGAACGGCTCTCGTTCACACTCGGAGTCCGACTTCGACCTTCATAATCCATGCTCTCTCTTCGGCTGAAAGTTGGGGAAACTGCGGCGTGCTGATAAGCAAATTCGGGTCGAACCTCATCAGCCGCCAAGATTGGCTCGTCTTCGTCTTCCTCTCCGTTGGCCCTGTTGGCAAATTCTTCGGGGTCCGGGGTCTGTGCAAACCCATCAGGGTGGTGGAGATGATGATAGGGCTCATCGATATGGATCACCGAGGGCTTTTCCTTGGTTTTTCCATGTTCTAGTCCTTCCGTAACAGGAATGCTTGTGTTGCGCAGCGGTGACTCAACGATCGGCCGTGTGTCACTTTTTGATTCTAGCGGCGGGGAAGCAAGGCGATGACTATATTCATCGGAAGCAAGGTAACCGACCTCCTCTTCCGGTGTTCCTGTTACAGCAGGTGAGGTTCCTTTCACGCTGTTAGCAAAACTCCCCATCTACAGGCTCCAAGGTACTAGAACTCACCTAGACCTGAACCAGTGACAGCGGAACCGCGAACAATCTTATTCAGATCGTCGCTGCTGAGCGCCCAATCAGGCCGAGGGGTGCCGACGCCAGAACCGTAGTGCCCTTGCTCCTCCTTGACGTACTCGTCTGGGTGTTTCTCATACCAGGCCTTCTCAAACTTGTCATTTGTTGGCACACCATGTCCATGGAGGCCGTAGCTACCGGGAGGTAGAGAATTTTCCCGGCCACTCCGGCTGCGGTTATGGCCGCGACCAGAGCGTTGGCTTGGCTGCTCTAGATAAGGGCTCGGAGATGGGGCTTGTACATCGCCCGCATTGGCTAACATTGGAACCCTCTGGCCGATTTCGGGAATGCCATGTTCTTCATCGTGTATAGAGCGTGGGCGGTCAAACGACGCGGTCGAGGATGCTGTCCGAGACCCTTGAGCCGAGTAGATTGAGCGGGTGGGTCGCTCAGGAACTTCATCTTGTTCAGGGGATCCTATTGTGCCGAAACCTGCAGCTGCGGCCTGGCTGGAATCTGTGCGAGTGACAGCCTGCACTTTGGCCTTGGCGCTGGATGTGGGAAGCGAGGGACGTGGCGCATGGAGCTTGAGATCGCTCGCCACGTTGCGGGTCTCTGCAGGAGCTGGGTTATGTTTATCGGAAGCATTTCCCACGTCTAAATCCTGGTATTCGATTCCCTCTTCGCCAAGCGATGGTATCGTCACACTGGGAGGCCGGGCAGGCAAATCGTTGGAGACGGTTGGAGAAAGGGTCGAGCCGTTCGGTGGTTCGTTTAAAGGAGAGGGCGTATAGTTATAGCTGAAAGGAGACACGGAGCGCTCAATGCGACGAGTAGGACGCGGGGGGACTTTTGGCATGTCTGTCGTAGCACCCTTCTCGAGAGGTGACCTTGACGGTCGGGGTGGAATAACAGGGCCCGTTTGTGTTGTCATTGTGAATTTATTTGTCTTCTGAAGCAAGCAATCGGGGCTAGAGGTGGTGGAGATGAATTTATGGTTAGCTGTCAGGCTCAGCAACTTTCAAATTGAGGTATAGGAAAACATGCACCGCAATTCCAGTGCTTTATGCTCAATCGCATGTGAAGCTCCCAGATTGATAGTTTGAGCAAATCCGAAGCAGGAGCTCATGAAGGAGGGTGGTCCAAATGCAGACAGGCAGGCCAACAAGGATCAGCTCCTGATAAGATAGAGGAAGCCAATAGCAATCCCGATCTTACAGATCAACCGCTGAAGACGGGTCGCAGCATTCCTCCAGTGTCTGAACGGTAAAAGCGTCCGAGGAGGGGAATGGTAGGGATAGGAGTGGGCGGTTACTTACCAATGAGGTAATAAGAACAGGCGCTGAAGATTCAACTTGTAACTATAGCTGAGACAAGTAAAACAAGGAAGTACCTAGGCAGAAGGCTGTTCTAGCCTGACTGATCGTTTAAGGCAGAATGACGGGTTTGGGAGTGGGGGAGTAGTATAATGAAGCTGGAATCAAAAGAGGAAGCAAAAGCCAAAGAGCAGGAGCAGCAGATGATGTATGACTTTGAATGACTCTGCTCCAGAAAAGAATAATACCGCGTGTAAGAAAACCGGTGGCCATAAAACCCCGCCTAACCACTTTCTTCATGCCACGGCCCACTGCCCCATCGCGTGACGTGCTCTGACGCCATTCCAGGGCCTGCTCCATGGTCTGGAAACCGTATGGTGACCGTATCCCGGCTGTGAGCCAACAAAAGGGGCTTGTTGCAATTGCAGAGTCTTTTAAGTTTCTTCTTACTCCGTAGTATAGTACTACTACTACCTGCGGACTGCAAATATACAAGCTTCAACAACAAGTGAATAATAGTAAAGAACACCATACTTTTGGACTTTTGTACACCCTCATCTATTTGAGAGTATCCAATATAATGCCAATGCAAAACAGTACATATCTTTTCATATCATCATTGCCTCTACTACCAGGTTTGGGGAAATCTTGGGGCCAGGAGAATCTTGCTACAGACCTGTGGTTGCCAATTCTTGTTTTGTTTTTTTTGTTTTTTTTTTGGCTTTTTGAGCTGAGGCATTTTCCAGGCCCGCATGCATTAACCATGCCCCTACCTAGGTACGTGCTCCATCCAAGTTCCCCAGATACAATTTCCAGCATTTCTCAAGATACACACTCGGGGTTCAAGCTAATTGTTGAGGAAATGAGAAGATCAGGACACATATCAGATAGTTATAAAGGCATGACTATTCATATCAACTCAATGTCTGCTTGATATTACTAAAGGCCTTATCTTCGCATCTGGAGATACGCATATGTAGATTCCATTTTATCCCTCGATCCCATTGATATGACCAAGCTAGACCCGGCCCAGCTGTGAGCAATTTCCACACGCTCAACAAACAGCTTAGAAGGTGAAAATCAAAAACGTCTCATGGCTCTTTATGCTGTTACCAGACTGTCAACCTGCCAGGTGAAAATTCTGCTGCTCAGGCGCACATGGTTCAGATCACAGGCCTGGATCAATTGAGGAGCCCCGGTGAGTGGGGTAATGGCAGCAGGTCAATTGCGTTTAATTGGCAGCCTTATCAGAGGTATTCATCATTGGCTATTTGTATCCCATCGTGTCTAACTGGACGACCTGGACGCTGTTGATCCTGCGATAGAATTATTCGCAAGCTGGAAGAACCTTTGATGGCTCGTACCACTGGTGGAGTGTAGTTTGTGTCAACCTCAGGCTGTTTCTAACTTAGTACACCGCACCCTTTTCGAGGTCTTGGCGAGGCGGTGAGCTGCTCAGTTTTGATAGCCTGAGCCACATTTTCAAGCCCATGGATCGTCCGGCATCACTGCCTACTAGTAGTAGTACTATCATCCTCCACCAGATTCCAGTCAGGAAAGGAAAAGACCAGATCTGATTTGCTTGCCTTCACCGCATAAGATTTAGTGCGACCCCTTTCAGTAACATGGTGAAAACAACATGCCTTCGCCTATTGTTTAAGAGATTTCTCAAGGCACCAGTGCTAAGAGCTTCTTAACCCCGCACAGAAGCCAAATTGTCTGTCAACTACAGAGTACCCCAGAGTCTGCCAGTAATGCACAGGCACAGAATTATTAAATATTATCCCAGCACGCCATTGACAACTGCATTGATTGGATGATAGATCTGATATCCTGGCTTGTTATTGCCACCTACTGCAGAGAGAATATCATCATCCCCAGGTATATATATATGGCTTCTGAATACACTCCTGGACCTTTCCAAATACCACAGGCTGAGGGTATCTCGTCATCATCTTCAGCAAAAGTAGCAATCATCCCGAGCCTGCTGCCCGGAAACCCCTTCCTCCTCAAGTGGTTGGAGGCTTGGAGCTTTGATCAAGAAGCTCCATCGAGCTATTAAAGGCTAGTCTTCCCAATGCTAGAAATAGATACATACACAAATGGTCCTCAAGTGTTGGCCAAGTCTGTTAATGCTTGTTTATCCATGATTCTTGCAAATGATAAGTATCATCCAGGGACACATGTACAATACAGGATCTTGGACAGAAGGCAAGTATTCATTATAATTGAGTGGGAAACTTGGTCTCTTTATATTGTTTCTTGATAGTATCCACTAGCGTGTCTCAGTGTTCAAAAATAGGCCCCTTATCCGATCTTAGGTCAGTGCTTTGTAATTTGCACATCGCTTGAAGATGATGTGGGGTACTATGTAAATTTCAGTTATAATTCGAGCGAGAAAATTGCTCATGTGGGTTGTCGTGGTGAGGATCCCCGTTCTTAACCGCCGGGCGGTGGATACATTTATTTCAGTATTGAGAATACACGGGGCCGGTCGCTCACCTGAGCTGCAACTGGTGGCCCAAGTGCTCCAAATGTACTAGTACTAGCAGTAATAGCAAAGTGATTTCAAGCTGAGGTCTTGCTATTGGCCAGTCAAGATCTCCTGGACATGAGTCACAACATTTGAATATTGGAGGCAATATGCTGTTGTTAGTAGGATTGGTAGTATCTTGAAGCACACTCCAACCTGCACCTGCACCTGCACCTTTGGGGATTGAGCTGTCGGGACCTTGAAAACTCTAATCCGGGGGAGATTGTTCCTCTCTTCAATGCCACGACCATATATTCTCAGTCCTCTTCATCACCACTGTACAGCTGCCTAATTTGATTTACAGAAAAAGTCAAGGTACTCCATACTTCAGCATGGAATAGGTGCTGTTTATAATGCGGGGTAGAAAACCCGTTGAGGGGCTTTTCGCACAATGACGTAGGAATTTTCCGGCAGGTATACCAGTATCCAGTTCAAAGCTCCCTCGGTATAGTCATTATTATTGAATCAACACGACATTCAATTACTCTCCAACGGTGTGGGGAAACGCGTAACTTTCGTACTAGACACCAAGAGTATCTAGGCAGCTGACAGATATGTAGGTGTTAATTTATAGTGGTTGTTCAAAGCCCCTTGCTCAGAACAAGGGACACTTACATCATTTCACGGAAATGTTTTCTGTATCTACCCACAGCGATTGCCCTCAGATATGACATTAGTTAGCGACTCTTCAAGAGATGATGCTAGTAAGCCAGCCCGAGCACAATGAAAAGGCGAGTAATTGCCTTAATCAGTGCTAGGCCGACACCATTGTTCAAGTAGGAGAAGGAAAAGCGGGCAGCTACGGCACCTCTTAAAGACAATCAGGAAACCCACAGGTGGGATATGGGAACATCCATTAACCATAGGCCAATGATATGGTTGATTATCATGACCACTTCAACTACTATTTTCACTGCATCCTACCAACCTAGCGATAGCATGTACTGTCCACTGCGAAGCGTCGAATCACTTGATGCTTGCTTTTGAGGATTTTCATGTTGCAGTCCATTCTCCGTGTAGGATGTAGTTCAAGATTATCCATCACCAGGATGACTGTATTAGGGTATATGATATAACAAACAACGATACTGGACCCACATAAGGTCCAGCGACAACAAGGGGAACCATCACCAACAGAGAACCCTGTATAGACAGAAACAGACAAATAACAACGCAAACATGGCCGATACAGCAAGTCAGCTTCAAGGAACCTTGCTCCAAAGAGCCAAATCGTGTCTCTGACAAGGCCTGGCTTCCCAAGCCAACATATGGTACTTGTACAAAAGCCGTAACAACGGCGTCGAGGATAGCAGCGTCAATCATAATCATAGTGCATGAAGCGCAAGTATAATTCTTCATCTGTGCACCGTTTTCTTCTCGTTTCCTCATTCCACCTCTTATCGCGCTTTTTTTCCAACCCAGGAACGACAAATAACGGCGATGCCTGCGAAAACTCCGGATCAGAGTAATGTGGGCAGACTGAAAAATGTCGCATTAGACAATCATTTGCGCAATACCTTGCCCGCCCAAAGTCTTGCTGCCAACAAAATCCTGGTTCTTGAGACCCGCCAGCGCATAGAAAAGACCAGCAATAAGAAGGAGGACGGCGGCGGCGAGCAAGCTGGAGGCATCTTTGAGCAAGCTGAGCCACTGGACAATACTCATAATAGAGTACACCGCAGCTCGCATATAGTTGGTTGTGAAACGTCGAATGAAGGTATCGAATTTCTCGGAGGTGGGACAAATCCTTAGGAGGAAAGGCACTTCAATGAAGACAAGAATGCAGCCCGAGACACTAAATATATGAGTCTTGACACATACTGATAGGGATAATCGCTAACTCACATGCACAAGATGCTAAATATGATGAGGACCGCGTTGAAAGAGAAGATGTTGGCAATGCCGACGGCAAGACACAGGATGATGCATAGGACACCCGTCCTAATTGGAAGGTCAGCAAACCTAGATAAATAAGGTATCTTGCAAAGTTCCAGCCACTGTGGAAGTCGAGCAAGTGGCACAACGGCTGCGAATCATCTGAGTGACAGTTAAGATCTTCAATCCTGGGGTGCTGGCCATGCCAAGCATCTCCGTTCAAAATATCCAGGCAGCCATTATTTGTTGAGGATGCTTTTTGGACATGCGCAACAACGTAGGAAAAGGAGGAAAGCAGAAATTTTAAAGACCTGAGCACATACCATTGTCCGTAGATACCTAGGAGAACAGCTGTTAGCTTCTTGACTGCTGATGGTCAACAAGGGTAAGACGAAAGCTCGTACTAAAGTTTCTGGATCGAAACTCTTCAGCGAGAGACATTGTGAAGAGCTTCAATGTAGCGCAACAATCTCAGACTGTGAGAAAAAAAAATCAAGAGGTAGCAGGGGACCGTCGGAGGGTCTAAGCGAATAAATCAGAAAGAGGTTTTGTTAAGTCAAGAGTGGCCTGAAGATGCTCCAAAAGCAAGACAAGGCGCGACAAACAAAAATGGGGCCAACTTGCCATTTCTCGGCGGCGATCCCCTCACCGCCTTCAGGCAGAAACCGCAAGCTGTGGATCCCCGTTGGCACTATCCGTCGATTGTTGTGGCTTGGGGGCAGTACTACGTAATAATCTACTCCGTACCTCCGTACCTAGGTAATAATATAACCTCACTTCTCCGCATTGGTCGATTTCCCTACCCACTGCGACGACAACTTCTCCAATCTAACTTTTTTTCTGACCAGAATTGAGCATGGACGCAGGGCCCAAACACAGCCGTAATGTTTCCAGATGTAAGCGTTTTTTCTGCGGCCTAATCTTGGTACTTAACACTGATTGTTCCAGCGTCAAGACCGCGTAGTTCAACCAAAGGCCCTCTAGATCAGGCCGACGAGTAAGGCTTATAAGCTGCAGTCTGACTTTATAGATGCTGATGATGTTATAGCCCTTTGGACGTTGATAGCTTGGGCAAGATCTCGACACCTTTTATGGGAAATCAAGCGGATCATGGAACGCATATGGGCGCTTATTTCAGCACATTAGACACATTGGCTTCAGAAGAGCCGTCGACAAGCCTGGAGAAAGATCTATCATTTCTTCTCCGATATGACAACTATCATTCTCTCTCGCATGTCGACATTCCACATGCTTTACGATCCGAGTTTGTATCGCTCAAATCTGATGAGACGTTGACTTCAGCACTTGGAACCCTTGAAAAGTTGCTGGTTGAAGGCCATTTTCTGATGGCAGCCTATCTCTGTGGTACCATTCTAACGTCGTCGCTTATATCTTCCACCGACATTAGACAGATCTTTGCGCTGTTCTACACGCGGCTGGCATGCCTAGAGCTTTCAGGTAACACGATCATTGCAGCTCAAGAATCAAAGTCTCTGGAAGACCTAAGCTCGACTTTCTACTATGTTGACGGTCCATCAAAGGCCACTGATGCACATAATAGTTACCCAAGCTATCCGCGCCATATCGCGCCGTGGCCGTTACGTATCCTGGCCATTAGGCTGCAGAGTATCGGATTTGGTGACTCACGTCGCGGAATTGGAGGTCTGTATGAGCTCGGTCTCGAAGCACGAAGGGAGATAATGCGTCCAGACTTGGGGTCCGCTGAGCGGGAAATATGGAGAAGTAGACTCTCCGATCTTGGGGTACGGACCGTTAATGCATTTATTGAGATGGGAGATCTCAGCGCAGCCAAGAGATCCCTAGAGAGTCTGCGGAGAACGAGATCAGACCACATATTCACCGATGTGAGAGTGGTGCTTCTGCTCCTTTCCATCGGCGATGTCGACGCCGCGAGACAATTGTGTGTGGACATTGGCGACACCGAAGGGGCTTTACTAAAGCCTCTTCTCAGCGTGGCAGAAGGTCGCTATGATGACGCAGTCCTTGAATTGCGGAATCTTCTAGGCCGCAATGACAAAGCAATGGACGATGCCATTATTTTTCAGAACTTAGCCGTGTGTCTGCTATACACCGGCCAATTGAACGAGGTAAGCCCTCTGTTTCCCGATCCGCAGTCCTGACGCACGATTAACCACACTCCTCCCAGGCGCGCCGTGCCTTAGAATCGTTGGTCAAGGCACATCACTCGTTCCCCAGTCTTGTATTTAATTTGGCGACGGTGTACGAGCTTTGCTCTGACAAGTCTGTGCAGCAGAAGACTGGGCTTGTTGAAGCCATTGCTGAACAACCAGTTACTGGATATACCAACCTTGATAGGCTGAACGCAGATTTCAAGTTATAAGCAAATCATTAGCAGCGACATGCTACAAAATGATTTACAGGAACCCCGTCATGAAAGAATGTAAAGTATTGACATGTGTTCTATGAATATTCCTGGCTTCTGTGATTCTATACACCAAGAACGCCAATATACCAACCAAACGCCAACCCCCGATGCTCCGGAACGCTTATTCAGTATCAACAAATCATCCCATAATTTCCAGAGCACTGTCATGTGGTTTCCTGTATGGGCGTCAGAGGGCCTTCGGCCTTCGGTTTTGCTTTCGGCTTTCGGATAATGATCCTGTCCCCGTCTTTCTGCCATCCTAGCTTCTCCACTTCAACCAGCCTTTCCCAGGTCCATACCTGGTCACCAGTGCAGCCTTCAACGACCCAGGCGATGTCAACACCGAGGTAAGCCCGGCCGACTGCTTTAAGAGCGTGTCGCCGGACCCGGTCCTCTGCCCAATTCATGACTGCGCGCATTAGAGAATCCACCTCTTTTCGGACTCGCCAAAACGCGACCCAATTGTCATGCGTGACGGCTTGCAGAACCTGATCAACCTCGCGAGACTGGAAATTATGATTCCTACGAGCCCGTGCGCGTAGCTCAAAAGCAGTAAGCAAATCCTCCTGCCGGCACGCGTAATCGAGGATAAGATACGATATATGCTCTTTCAGCTCGGATTCTGGAAGTGGGTTTGAAGGGGTATGGAGATGGTCGAGAAGGTAGCGGAGGGATGGGAAGTATGACGGCGGGTGCTGAGCTTGGATGGAAACTTTGATGGAGAACACATGGACCCGCTGAGAGAATGCGATGGGAATAGTTGAGGCTGTGGCCAGTACAGCTTCACGAAGCTTACGAAGAGAAAGCAGGAGGGTGGACAACTCTGTGGCAGCTGAAGGACCGGGTGACGCAGCGCATTTGCCTGACTGTGGAACAGAGGCTGGGGGGTTTTTGGTCGCATCGTTGGAAGCGCTCCTGGGGAGGGATAGCAATGCCGAGTCTAGATCTTTTGAATGCCGGGCGCAGAACTCAATATATCGGGCCACAATTTTATCATAATAGACCTGCTGAGCTTTGTGGTCGAGAAGCCTGCGAGTGGGTGGTGGTTAATTAACTGAAGCATTGCGGAACAAGGCGAGTCATACTTGCGATCGCCCTTGGACACGAAGCCCACTATTTCAAGTGAATCCGTCACCGGCTTCAGACGACTGCCTAGCCATATTCCTGTAGGTGCCCGGCCAGTCATTGCTGCAATGCAATCTGGGCTGTGGAAGCACATTCCAACTTCCAAGGTTGACTTTGCCGCGGGGAAACTACGAGGGCGGGCCAACTAATGTACATCCGGAGTACTCCGTACAAGATATGAGCTCATGTTTGTCCTGTTTGTTTACTTTGATAAGAGTTTCCCCAACACAAGATGGCTTCATGAAGCCTCACCATTACGGAGTACTTTACTTTCCTTTCTACGGACTATCCCTTGAGGTATTATTATAGACTTCGCATGTTTACGCTTAGATCTAGACGCAATTTTTTTTTTTTTAATTTTCTTGGCTGTTCAGATCTATTATCCTTTTTCAATTAGGTTTCTTCGGCATTTGCCTTCCCATTGCTTATTCGCAATGCCACCTCGTCAGCGTCGTCCCACCGAAAGCCATCAGAAGGATCCAGGAAGCTGTCAGACAGCTTCCGTTGCGACTGCAGTGTTAGAAGATCCTCCCCGGGCTATCAGATCACTTCTTCACTGGGACGACCTGCCCCACTGGCAGCGCGATAATCAGCATATCCACACGGGATATCGACCAGCATCCAACTCGTTTCTTGTTTCGTTCCAGTCCCTGGCATATATTCATAACGAGACCGTCAATATCTATACTCATTTACTGCCGTCGATCTTGGCGGTCCCCGCTGCGATCCAACTTTATCGAGCCCTCACTCCGCGTTACAAAACCGCCACCGATGGCGATATTCGTGCCTTTGGCTGTTTCTTCGGGGGTGCCGCCTTTTGCCTGGGGATGTCGGCGTTCTACCATACCATCTCGAACCATTCCCCGATTGTGGCACGCATTGGGAACACGTTTGACTACATTGGTATCGTAGGACTGATTGTGGGTAGTTTCGTTCCTAGCGTCTACTATGGCTTCTACTGCGTTCCTGAGATGCAGAGGCTGTATTGGTCGATGATATGCACGATTGGTCTTGGCTGCGTTGTTGTCTCGATCTTCCCTCAGTTCCGGACTCCTCGTTGGCGCCCATTCCGTGCAGCCATGTTTGTCGGAATGGGCCTCTCAGCGGTGTTTCCGGTAATCCATGGGTTGCAGCTGCACGGGCGTGACCAGATGATGCGACAGATAGGCCTCGGCTGGCTTTTGCTTCAAGGATTTCTGTACATCCTTGGTGCCGGGATATATGCAGCCCGAGTCCCCGAACGGCTGCAGCCAGGGAGGTTCGATCTTTGGGGAAGTTCGCATCAGATCTTTCATGTGCTTGTCGTTTGCGCGGCTGTGGCTCATCTGACAGGACTTTTGACTGCCTTTGATTATAGACATAGCGGGACGGCAGAGAACTGTCCCGCAGAGTTTATTATGTGATTCGTCACAACAAGAGACATTTATGATCACACGAACAAGCAAAAAAAAACTCTTGACTGGATAACACGTTACTTTGGGCCCGAGATTACAATGATCCAATCCGGGGCGTGATATACATGTTGGACGGTGATTATATTGCGCTGACGCTCACCATACGAGATTTGTCCAACCAGAAAAAGGTTCCTCGTGCTGACCATGACAACTTGTGCGACTGCGAGTGAACTTGAGTTTGCCCTAGAATGAGGCCGGCAACGAAATAAACCCCACTCCACAGACAAGGACCGTGAGAAACGAGAGGGAGCTTGCAATAATACTGCGCTGTCGGGACCTGTGAATTTCACCGCATCCCTCTGCAGTGTCGCAACCCAAACACGAAGGGCAGGAGGCCCTGCTGCTGCGTGCTGCACCTGTTCACACCTCACATGCTGCGCTGGCATGCGTCCAGAGTACGTCGCGACAGTGGCCTTTCTATTGGATACCCCCCAAGGAGGAAAAAGCAAAAGAGGATGACCGCGGAGAATAGATCTAGTCGATATTCTGATCCCACGGCACTGGTACATGGCTTGTACCATGATGTCGCACCTAAGCTTATTCATCGGTCTTGCCGTACTTGATTCTCGAGGCCTGTCTTCTCGCCTCTTCCCAGGAACGACGCATGACAGCGTGTGATGCCAGGTGATTGGCTGCCATCTCTTTGGCTTTAGAGCTGCTGGTGTCAGTTGGACTGAGGCCTGCAGATTAAGCCATAGATCGCTGTTGGTTGGCTTTCATGCTTGGTGGATCAGATGAAATTCTGGGGTTTCACAACGGCTGACTTCGTCTGTGCTCAAATCGTCAACCAAGTATGGAATGGACTCTGCAAGGGCGGCAGTACGCTGATTATATATATACAGCAATGTGTATATAATCAGAACGCTCTTGACGGCACATGGCTGACAGGCCCCTTGAGTTGTGCTTTTTCCCTCCTTGGCTTACTACAGATTCTACTTTGCCCTTGCATTCCAGAACTTTTCGAAATCGCTGGTTATCCCAACTTCGTACGCGATGCTCACAGATTCCGGAGCACCCTCCGGTAGCCGAGAAACGCCGAAGCTCCGGACTGCTTGCGAGAATTGCAGGCAGTCAAAGGTGAAATGCAATCTATCCGGAAAGGATACCTGCATTCGCTGCCTCCGCCATGGGTTGCCCTGCCGTTATCGGGTTGCAAATAGATCCGGTAAGCCCAAGGGAAGCAAAAACAGATCCACGCTTCGGAAACTGGGCCAACTGCAAGAGAACAAGGCTGCCGCCACTTCGAATGATCACCTTGTAAGGAGAAACATCGAAGCCATACCGAGCCCGAGGTTTGCGCGCAGTGAGGCTGAAACAGTAATTAGTATAACGTTTTCCTTTCGGTATTTCATCCAGCTAAACCTGCATAGATTCTACAAGCCGAACCAAGGCTGCCCGACAGCCCGCTGGGCGAGGTACCTGATACGTCCATGTTCTTAGCCGATTGCGGGGACTATCCCTCGCTGTACGGAGACTCCATGGGAGACAGCCCTTGTGCGCAGGCTTCAATGTCGCCGACATTTCTGCAAAAGGAGTTCATCACGAAAGGACTGAGCAGCTTTCCCCTTGCAGTGCACATACCGAGCGCGCTTCGGCCAACATGTGACTGCTCCGAGACGCTAGTTTTCTACCACGACCATCTGCGGCAGATGGTAGTCAACCGGGGGCAACTTCGGTTCGACCAGATGCTTCAGGGGGTGCAGGCGGCGCTCTCAATTTGTCGTGGGTTCTTACAGTGTCCAAGTGGACACAAGGAAGGCCACAACAACACCGATGGTACGAGTTTGATTCTTTGCATGTCCAGCCTAGAATTAGTCCTACAGATATTGGACTATTGGACCTCCTACGAGCTTCTTCGACAACCCAGGGAACCAATGCCCCGTGAGACGCTAGGATATGGAGAGTACGAGATGGACCCGGACGAAACGCACCGAGTCCGTCGCTTCCTCATACGAGGAAGGCTCTTGCTCTGCAAGGAGATACTTAGCCTGCTGAAGGTTGTCGCGAACAGTGAGAGTGCAGATGGCATAGGAGGGAGCTGGCTGCACCAAATTATTGGAGGGACCGAGACAATGACGGACACTTTTCTCCATGCCATGTCGGAGGCAGAATGTATCTGCAACTTTTAGCGCTCTGCGCTCATAGCCTAATCTAATTCCTTAATCTTCACATAGCCGTCGATCATTGTGTTTTTGTTGTTATTGTTCGGCGCAACAAAGGCTGAAGCCGTTCGGACGGCTCTCGGTTGAGACTGGAGCAACGGGCCTCGGCAACCCCTCGCAGCTTGAGCATACCTACCTACTTTATAACCACATCCACCCTCCTTCTCGAGACGCATTTTCCTCGCCGTTCATCAGTTTATACAGTCAAATAAAACAAAATGGCATCCCGCCTCTCCCAGCTCAGTGCCCACCTCAACTTCCCCCACGGCCTGCTAGCCGGGCAAGTCGCCATAATTACCGGCGCGGGTCAAGGCATCGGCGCCGAAGCAGCCCGGCTTTTCGCCAACGAAGGCGCAAAGGTCGTAGTCGCTGACATTGATGGCGGTAATGACAATTTCTCCTCCCAAATATTAGAACATTCGACTAATACAAGCTGTAGAAAAGGCAAACAGCGTTGTAAAGGCCATCAATGACGCCGAACCTAACCGCGCCATTGCCGTGGTCGGCGATGTCCTCGACGACAAGTATATCCAGCACCTCGTGGACAAGGCCGCGGCCTTTGGAAACGGCAAAATCCACATCATTGTTAACAATGCCGGGTTTACTTGGGATGGTGTTATTCACAAGGTACCTTCCCCGTTCTATCTCTTGCCTGGTTGCTCTTTCCTTCCATACCCTCTTCCTTTCCGCGTTCCTTCCTTTTTGGGTGTCACAACTTGATAAGGAAGGGGTAAATCCCCTAACGGCCACAGGGCCCAGTCGCTCTCTCTCAATGAGCTTGTGGATCTTCAATAAACTCCCTCCCCTTTATTCTCGTGCCTTTTGCCTTCTCCTGCCTTCCACTGCCGGCCGAGGTCACCGTCATCGCAAATGTGCATTTACTAACGCGATTCCATCTATACAGATCACAGACAAGCAATGGGACACCATGATTGCAGTGCACAACACAGCCCCCTTCAAGCTTATCCGCGCCGCAGCGAAGTACTTCCGTGTTAAGGACAAGGAGCCCCGCGTCATCATCAACATCAGTTCAACCAGCGGTATCCACGGAAACGCGTACGTTTCATTCCCTTCCCTTGACCTCCACTCCCCTACAGTAGAAGGACCGAATACTAATAACAAGCTAGTGGCCAAGCAAATTACGCCCTCGCCAAAGCGGGCGTCGTCGGCCTAACCCGCACAATCGCCAAGGAATGGGGACCGCAGTTTGGCGTCCGAAGCAACACGATTGCATTTGGCTTCGTGCAGACTCGGTTGACGGCTGCTAAGGAGGCCGGTGCGTTCATTACTACTTCTGATGGCACCAAGGTTGCCCTGGGTATTCCGGGGCAGCAGCTTGGCGCGAAGAAGGGTGGTGAGGTTGCGACGTATCCCGATATTCCTCTAGGACGACCCGCTAGTCCTGAGGAGGCAGCTAGGAGTGTGTTGGCTGTCGCGAGCCCGTTGTTTAGCTATGTCAACGGCGAGACGATTCGCGTTACCGGTGGACGGAACATGTAATCATTTTTCATATATTATTCTTGTTCAAAACTATATATATGGTACATTGTTCGTCTTGGTATACTCTTGAGCAAGCCCCAAGTTTTAGACGTAAAGCGTTCAGGAAAAAGGAAAGTTCCAGAATTTGGGTGAGATCATACGTCTACTGTTTGATACCGGTGCATCATTTATAAGTGACGAGAGAGGCCTATGCGCAGGGTGATAGATTATCCACACCAAAAGCCAGGCCATTTATCAACAGGAACCTCCACCAAGTATCTCCGGGTATATTTCAAACAGGAGACCAACAACCATCCAACTCCATGATAAAACTAGGCCAACATGACAAAAACTAAATCAAGTATATGCAATGCTTCATCCTCCGGGGTATTTTCTGTGTCCTAACAAGACTCCAATGAACACCGTACAAATATCCAACCAAAAACCGAATGATCTTTTCAAAAAAAAAAAAAAAA
>JOMC01000053.1:72811-106752 GCA_000812125.1 Aspergillus ustus | reverse complement strand
CGGGCGGTCGACTCGGTTGGGAAATACGTTATCCTCCCTTCGCGAAGGCAGAGACTTCGCAAATCAGCGTTAATCTACAATATCAACCTGACCATTGATTTAGGCATGGATCCTATTGTTACTACCTTTTAATAAGTGTCTTTATACCCTTTCACACTTATCACAACCCCTTTAGGCCTCAGGTCCTTATACAAACCCGCGGGTTAACAAGTCTACAACTGACTATAACAATTGTTATTTTTTATTTCTGTTTCTTAGTAGTGCCGTCCCAAATGAATTTTGAAACTTTCCCCTCATATGTACTATATTTATCCTCAACCCTGAAACTGCTCATCAGAAGGAAACGACGACAAAAAAAGTTCTTTGCTCCCATAGAACCTGCAATTTTCTGCCAGAGACAAATAGTGACCCTAATAATGTATCTAAAAATAAACATAAACTAGCTCTTACTTTATTACTTGAACACTCGGCCATTGAGACTTTCTTTGAGTAACGAGGAGTGGACCAGCTTTCAACCATGATACAGTTTTCCATGAGACCGCGGTGTAAATGGAACTCAGACATAGTGGAACTGCTTGACATCTAACTATTCTCCATTACATTTATTCTCCACGAGAGTACAAGGTGGTATTCGGGCAAACTATTCTAGAACATTAAGAAAAAATGAGTCCAGTGTACATACGATAGATTGTGAGACAGAGCGAGGCCAGCCACTATAAGGCGTCAAGGTTAGATACCATCAGAAAGGTTCTAATGGACATTTAATTATGCCTGGAAGTGCAGCAACAAAGGAAACCAAGTATCGCAACAATATCGGCAATGCAGACGACTTAAAAAATGAACAAAGATGAAAAGATGGATAGAGTAATGCAAATAAATCTGGCAGACCAGAAAGGAAAGAGGGATTAGCCAAGGGCTTGGGCTTCACACATTTGCCAATATATGCCACCGTGGGCAATAAGTTCTCTATGCGAACCCATCTCCGCAATCTTTCCACCCTGGAAGACACAAATGACGTCTGCGTCTTTGATCGTGCTAAGACGATGGGCAACAGCAAAGGTAATGCGGTCACTGTCCTTGGCTGCTTTAGCTAAGGCACCCTGCACGATTCTTTCACTCTCCGTATCAAGGGCACTGGTAGCTTCATCGAGTAGCAAAACCCTAGGATCCCGGATCAATGAGCGCGCTATCGCAATACGTTGACGCTGGCCGCCAGACAACTGAGTGCCGCCTGCGCCGGTGTCCGTATTCAGGCCATCAGGGAGCGACGAGACGAAATCCCACGCATTCGCGCTCTGTAGCGCAGCTTTGATTTGCTCATCGCTGACTTGCCATGAAGCATCGGTGGACGAAAGCCCATCCATGTTTGGACTGTCAATACCGAGGGCGATGTTCTCGCGAATGGTTCCCTTAAATAACACAGGCTCTTGTTGCACCAAGGAGACAACGCGCCGGTAGAGGCGAGGATTCACGATGGTCAGATTTGCGCCGTCGATAGTGATGTTTCCAGTAGAAGGGTCATAGAAGCGTTCCAGTAGGGATATCATGGTAGACTTGCCGCAGCCGGAGGCGCCCACAAAAGCAATGAACTGGCCCTTCTCAGCAGTGAGATTGACCCCTCGCAGGATCACGGCGTTGGGACGAAGAGGATAGGAGAAGCGGACGTCGGTGAGGTCATAAGGGCCGGCGTCTCCTGGGCCTTTGTTGTTGTATTCCAGTGACTCCTGAACGATCGGTTGGAGCTCGTCAAGCCAGAAAATGTAATTTGAGGCATTGAGACCCTTAGTAATGCTTGTGGTAAATCCGAAGAGCTGGGACGTTGCCTGACCGGAGAAGAAAACACCAAGAAAGGCGACGTAGAAGTTATACATGGTGACTTCATTGAAGGATAGGAGGCGGCAACCATACCAAAAGCCAAGTGCCATAAACCAGTATTCAATTGCTTGCGTGAAACTGAAGCAAGTCATAATCATGAGTAATGGTTTCGTGGACCCTGCTACAGCATGGTCAAGCTCATTGACATACTGTCCGAGGATGGCCTCTTCGATGGCCAGAGATGAAATAGTCCGAATAGCACTGATGGCTTCCGACGCGATCGAGGCACTAGCGGAATATAGCTTGGATATATCACGGTCAAGCTTCGAGTCGAGTTTCACCTTCAGGTAACCGGAGCCGATTAGGGGTGGGAGTCCGGCAAACACCACAACAAGACCTAGCTTCCAGGAGTGAGCGATGGCCATGATACTGCATGCAAGGACATTAAGAACGGCTATAATGATAAGAGCCATGTTGATTCCCATAAGCTCGAGAATCGATTGCGGATAAGAATCAACACGACTCATAAGAGCTCCGGTGCTGTTCTCCTTGCGGTCAAAAAACTGAAGATCCTGACGAAGGGTCTTTTGGAACGTTAGCTTGCGCATGACATGACTGATCGTTTGGGCAACGCAGTTTGTCGCCCAGCCAAGGACGAAATAAGAGATTAAGGCACCCGCCGCAAGAACAATAAACATTTTCGCGAAAAAGTTACCCTCACGCTCCATTGCAGAGCCCCGGAGCTTGAAGACATCAATCATGTTCGCTAGGAGGATAGTTTGGCCAGGGTATAGGCCCGCTTTGTAATGATTAGCTACTGTTTCTGTCTTCTTGTCGGTAATATTCTGTAACTTACCTGCACCAATGCTTCCGGCTAAAACGAGGAAGTAGTACCATGACAATTCAGGGGTCATTGTAACCATACGAATCACAACATGAAGCAGACCGTAATGTTTGTGATGCTCATAGTTGTCGCGCTCCCTTTGTGTTTTCAGGTGCTCCTGTACGGAAGTAGAGTACTGAGTCAAATGCCTATTCAAAGCTCCGGGATCGACCTTGCCATCGTCGGAATCATCCTGATCGTCCGATTCAGGCACCGTAGCCTTACCGTCGACTTCGAGGTCCTGGATCTTCACCAAGCGTGCATACGCACCATCCTCGGCAATCAGTGACTCATGAGTGCCCTGTTCTATGATCCGCCCTTCCTTCATAACAACAATCATGTCCGCCTTGCGGATGGTGGCGAGCTTGTGGGCGATAACAAGGGTCGTCCGGCCTTCGGCGGCTTTGTCAAGGGCTTGCTGGACAATAGCTTCAGCGTGAGGGTCAAGCGCACTCGTTGCTTCATCCAAAAGGAGGACTTTTGGCTGCGACACGATGCTACGGGCAATGGCAACACGTTGTTTCTGGCCGCCAGATAGTAGGCTCCCGCGCTGGCCAATCTGTGTATCGTAGCCATCTGGTAGCTGGGAGATGAATTCGTGCGCATATGCTGTTTTAGCGGCTGATCTGACAAGGTCAAACTGCAGGTCATATGATGCGTTTTCCCACTCGGTTCCAACTAGTCCTTGCTTTATATTGCTGAAAATAGTGCCTTGGAAGAGGACTGGCTCCTGCTGCACTAAATGGATATTTCTGCGAAGCCAGTGTAGGTTTAGGGTGTCGAGACTGCGTCCATCCAAACTAATAGTGCCGGCCTTTGGTTCATACCAACGTTCCAGAAGGCCAATGATGGTGGATTTACCAGAGCCAGAGTGGCCCTGTTGGCTGCAGTTAGCGGTTGCTCAGGGTGTGTTTGCAAAGGACCATCTAGAACGTACGACTAGGGCGGTGACTTTTCCTGCAGGGACTTGCAGGGAAAAGGTATCCAGCACAGTGACGGTAGGCCGGGTAGGATACGCGAAAGTGACATCTGAAAGTTCGATACTGCCCTCGATGTGGGTGGGTTTCTCCCCTCCACTATCGAAGGGGTTGGTTTTCGAGTGGCGATCTATCAGCTTGAACAGCACCACCGCGGCAGAGCCCGCACGACTAAAGTCGATTGTATATGGCGACAGCATGGTCATTTGGACGGCACCAATCACGACCGAAAGCAGCACCCTAGGCGAGAAATTGTTAATTTTTGCAGCATCAACAGCAGAAGTTCTCTTACGTGAAGATTTTGCCCGGCTCGTTAATCTCATTTGTCGCCAACATCCTAATACCCTGCCAGAATGCGAGGCCGAATCCAAGGTAGATGATGGTATATTCAGCAGAAAACATGATACCAAAAAGGGGTGAGATCTTATCACCAAGTTTATGAGCGCGGGTGAGATATTCGTTAAATTTATTAACAAGCCTTTCCCGCATCTCAAACGCGTGAACAGTGCGCGCGTTGGAAAGAACAGATTCTGCAAACGAATTGGCTTGAGAAAGGGTGTCAAGGATATTTGCTTCGATCTTTGCTTCTAGGATAGAAATACCACCCATGACAATCATGGCTGCTGGTGCAATACAGAGGCAGATAAGCGTGAGCTTCCACTGGACGGCAAAGGCAATGACAAAGGCCGTTACCAAGGCAGATATACCTTGGAACGTTAAGCCAAGCTTCTCGGAGACACCGTTCTGTATCTGGCGACCGTTGGATGTAGCCTGTGTCGCGACGGAGCCACCTAACCCAATGTCGTAGTAAGCGACTTCTTGGCTCAGCGCGGCCTTGACGTAGGCTTGGCGTACGTTTCGAATCAAACGATAGCCGACATATGTGAAAAGAGTATTGTACAGGTATGATAGAACTAGCCTCCCAATGCCTAGGTAGACAAAGAAGAGGGCTAACTCTGCAGCCTTATCACGAAACTCGGCAGGCGATGCTCTCTGGGCCATGAAGTCGATGGTGGTGGTGACAAAACTGCCAAAGATGAGGTTCTGGCAAGAGATGCCGGCTCCTGAAGCGATGGCAGATATTAAGGCGACTGCAAGGAACGCGTAGTCCATGGTACCGCCGTACGAGAAGACACGTAGATAGGCGGAAAACGGTGTCATCTCCTGCGGCTCATCGGGAACCGCCTGTCCGCTAGAGCCAGATCTTTCTGTATCTTGAGCCACCTTCTCCTTCATGATAACTGCCGAGGCTCCAAAGTGGCCGCTGGAGAATATTGAGATCGATCGCTGGTTTGGAGTGAAACGATTGGAAATGGCAAGGATGTGAATGAAAATGAACTACAAAAGCAAGGAACAAGAATTGTTAGAGGTGTGTAAAGCAGATGGGGAGTGGACTGACAAGAAGGACCCAGGACGATGGTATTTATGACAAGAGTATTTCTCGCGCCAGGAACTAAAATCTGAGGGCATGCTTGGTCGCTCGCCTCATAGTTGGGGCTTGGCTTTGTCCGCTTACAGCGCGAGGTGTCGGCCTTGCGCGGGATCTATCAAGAATCCCAAATGGCGCGGGTCCACCCTTAAATCGAGGCCCATCTCAAGCTCAAATTCTGGAATCATGCAGCGCTGGCTTTTCCAGCTAGCCCAATGGTACTGCCTCCTCGGTCATCTCAGACGAATTAAAGCCCGACCGAGAGCCGCATCCAGGGTAACCCATCGCAGGTCTTCTGTGGAGGCGTTTGCATTCGGCAGCCCGCGGAAAAGCGTGCAAAGCTGCTGACTTCGTTATATCGAGCTTGGGATATTAAGTGCGGACCCCTGATATTCTCATTGAGTATTGAATAGAAGACAAAAGCCAAGCAACCGCCGATTCATATTTTACACATTTTAGGGCCTTCAATGATGGCATTCAGACGTTTGGTATACGCCTATACTTAAGGCGATGCACACTTAATCTCGGAACTCCTTGTTCGCATGGCCCCCATAGACTTACTACTCTCGCCGCCTGAGCCAGCAGGGGGCCTTGATCGATGCATGCGGCGCTTCAGTAGCAGGTATAGGGACTTACAGGGGCCTTGTTCTGCTATGTGCATGCCAAGTCGGCGCAGTTGGGGAGGGCGGAATCGGAGTTGTTTGGGGTTCCTGTGGGTAGCTCAGCTGTCTTGGCCTTGTGTAAGAAAGGGTTGGCTCATCATTTCAAGAAAGTCTGTTACTACATGATTCGGCTTCCTGGAAACCACCGCTGTGGCCTAGAAGGATGAATGCACTTCAGGAGTCCGCCACAGATTTCAAAATGCAAAAAAACATCAAGCGGTTGTTCTTGGCGCGGTGTTTGCCAAGGACCGCTGTCCGAGAAGCTATTGCGCGAGTCAGTGTGTTTGTCCTGCCGGCATCCGCGGGGACCGAAAACGATGGCTATTCAACACCCAAGTTCACACCAGTCCTGTTCGTAGATTTATATATAAATTTCTTTGGCAAACAGTATTAAGGTCCTACACACTATTCACAGCGTGCGCCATGGAGGAACCCAACAACCTGAATCCACTTTCTGTAAGTGCCCTCACGCTGGTAAACCCTTTCCCTTAATTTAACCGTATACAGTGCTCTAGGTGCAAAATAAGAAAGGTAACCACATCTTAGCCCCAGGCATTATTTAAAGGGGTCAACTAATGTATAGGCAATTTTTCAGGTCAAATGTAATCGGATTATACCGAAGTGCGGTCGTTGTGAATCTCGGGGCGTTGACTGTGTCTATCCCCGTGCGGGTAAGCGAACTTCACCCAGACAGCTAAGCAACCATGTTGCGTGAGTGTGCTATCACCGATCAACTGTATCATACTGACCTAGCTGAAAGTAGGCGCAGTATACAAAACCCTCTCGTCATTATCTCAGAAAGATTGCAGCAAGCCGAGGACAAATGCTCTGCACTCAACCAATTGCAGCTACCGAATGTGACAGGCATTGCGGGCCTAGGGATGAACTACGTTGCTGTAGATCGCCCCAAGCAGGCCAATACCACCTCCTCTCCGGCGTTCGGATCATTAGGCATTCCAAATATGGTGGGCTCAAATTCCACTGATGAGTCACAGGAACACGCCCGCTGTCGGGGCGATTTCAACCCTGCCTCAATCCTGGAGTATGCTATTCATGAGGCTGAAAAACAGGTCAATTATCAAATGGCGAAGTTAGTAATCACAGGTTCCATCGACATCCCTAGCCATCGGGCCAGAGTCTGGGTTAAGGGTGAGTGGCGTTAACCTAAATGGGTCAAGGTACAGATATAAGCAGATGAAGATTGACTGACGTCACCATGCGCAGCATTCTTCGAATATGCGCGTACGGAAATGTTTCTAAGCTTCATAGATTGGAAGCTGATAGGACTCATGCCGGAATTGGTCGAGATGGACCATGTGCACCTTGATGGCGTGATAACTTTCTTATATTACAACGTGTTGTACCACGGCTGCAGCATTACAGCTTCTACTACAGATCCTGCCGATATAAAATATTGTAAGGATACTTACATCTGCTGCTTGCGCGCTCTTCCCGGATGGCAGCAGGAGGCAACTGGGTCAACAACGGATCTAGTAGCGGCCTTATCTATGGTAACACCGCCCACAAGAACGTCTCTATCGATTTGAAGCGCAACTGACAACCTCACTTGATTCTCGTAGGCCACCATTTGCGCAGAGTCATTCAACTTCGGGCTAGGCTGGCAAATGTACATGTTAGCTTCCAACTACGCGCAGGGTCTCAATCTTCATAATCTAGACGCCGTTGATCCTTCCTCAATAAGCCGAAAGAGAATAAGCGATGGAGACCGCAAGGGGTTTTGGGAGTTGATATACGTTGATTTATTCATGCAACTTCTTTTCGACAAACCACCGTCGTTTACCGCCACAATTTGGAGGGTCAATATGCCATGGATGGATCCAATCTCTCTACCGAAGGAGAAGGTTATGACGACATTGTTCTTGGCTGGATCCCGTATTAGCTTTGTGTTATTGAGATGTCTTACTTTGTTAAAGAGTGATGCAAACCCTGAAGATCTAGTACAAAAGACAGAGGATTTATGTCGTGAGATCCAGGAGCTGTACATTCAGGGGCGGCTGGTAAGGCATTCCCATTCCCGCATGATGCTTGATATCATTTCTTACATTCTCCTTCCTTTTCGGTCCAATTGGTTGCTGACGTTTGTCCAAGGGTAAATGGTTACTGCCTTCAGCGGAGAGTGAAGCTGATGTGTGGAAGGTTTTCGACGCCACATTGACAGGCTATACCTGCATCTTGTTTATGCTGCGGAAAGCCAGAATGCACGGGCTTATCTCGCCATCTTCTGCTGACATCGAAATTGCGTTGCTTGATTCCGCGATGGCACTTGATACCGCACGGAACATTATCGAGACTTCCAAATGGCTATTGACCCGATATCCCTGGCCCAGCTCTGTTTCTGCTTTGTTTGGCGCATTCAAGATTCATATCGCCTATAGTATGCTTGTTACTGCCGTCTACCGGGCCCCTGATGTGGTCGCTTATGCGACAGAAATCAAGATACTTCTCTCGCTTGGGGTATCGATTATTGAAATAACCGACGCTAACAGGGCGTTTGCGCAACTGGTGCACGCTGTGCAGAATTTGAATGCCCGTGTGAAAAGTAGGATATGACCGGAGTAGATTTGCCTGATTTTGGGCGGCATAAACTCGATTAAGCGTCCTTGAACTGTAACAAATGAATATGAAACTTACTTTAATGTAATCTTACTTTGGACCAATCTTGCCTAAACACAGCCAAGTCATTCTCTTGGTCACCAAACTCCTGAAACCACGATATCTATTTGTCTGCGTGGTCAGACGAGAGCAAAAGCAAGAGTAGCACCCATAAAGCAGTCAAAGTTGAAGCGCTCAGAGACCCAGGGTCAACATATCAGCGAAAAAGTATATCAAGACGCAATCAGGTTATACGAAATCATCACCATCATTAAGCTTGACGCCGTCGTATCCAATATCTCGCTGTTGTAGAGTGCATCCACCACATATAAACAGGCACCGTGTTGCTCTAGCGTCTGAGGCATCAGCAGAATCTTGGCTAGTTCATAATCAGTGAAATTGCCTTAATTTCTTTTGACACCGCTCCATGGCCAGGGGCTGGTGACCACATCATAGGAACTGTGCTGCCTCGTCAAGAAATTCCGTGAACCTTCCAACTGCATGGAGTTCTCTGCTAACGAGGCAAGCTGACGATGACCAGTCATGTAGGGCAACTCATTCGCCACACGGGAGCCGGTGAAGTTTTGCGGTCATCGATGAGCTACTGAACGGCGGATATGATGACGATAGTTGCGAAAGCGGCAACGCAACAGTCTAGAGGAACTGATAAACAAAGCGGAGCTCCTGCATACCTTAAATCATGTACAAAACAGCATCCTGGGGTGAATTAGCTCTGCTAATTGCCAAAGCATGAATCAACGTACAGAAACAGTTACTGCGAGTCCGGTAGCAACTGTTCATGAAGTCAGCTACTGCCTAGGAGGAAGGAACACTTACCCCAAGCAACCATGCAATGCCGTCGGGCCCTAATAAGAGGAAGAACGAAGCAATGTCCTAACCGAAAAGGTTAGAGTATAATACGGTGCGCTTCTTACATCCTGTCGTGTTGACAAAGTCAGTAAAGACAAATCTGTCTTAATGTGAGCCAAGGAGTCTTAGGTGAAAAAACACTGCGAGACCTGCGGTTTTATAGTCAGGATAAGCACACGCCAGGACCTTGATGGAGACGGGAGCAAAGTCGCCAATTGACCAGACAATTATATCGTGTGTAAGCAGCATTGAGATTACATTATCGAACCTCGTCGCCTTACAAGTGTCATGATCGATGTCGGGTAAACCGAGTTCATAAAGGCATCGATCACAAAGGTGCTCAGGGTCAGGCCGATCTAAACCCACAATGGTGTCACCTCTGCGGCTCATATATCTGTTCTCTCTGGTAAGGAAAAGGACTATAAGAATCCCAAAGGATGTTGTGACGTACCGGGTGCATTGTTGAAATATGCCTACGACAAGTTGGCTCGAAAGCAACGAGTTTTTGTGTGTGTGTGTGTGTGTGTGTGTGTGTGTGTGTGTATTCATACGCTGACCCCTCGCAACAAGCGATATGCAGGTAATAACTATCTAGATACATGTTTGCGTAATTATTTGGGTGTTCAAAGTTTCCTGAGGGCGAATTTGGAGCCTCGCCTGACAGCCTATGATTGTTTCCCTTCCTTGCCACCTTGCAGTAAGGGGGAGGCTTGATACAATTATGGGAATAATAAAGCCAATTCAAATATAAACCAAGAAATAACGAAGCAGTTCCGCCAGAATCTTGTGACTCTCCCAGTGGGGAACTTTCAGGTATGTCCACTAGCTCAGAAGGGACAGGGTGTGCGGGTTGTGTTTGTCTCCTTTGCGCATCCAACAAGAATTGACTGAATAATGGCAATGCTGAAATTAAGATTTTCAATAATAATTTAGCCGCTGTTGCGGGTTTCTGGTGTTGATCATTTCTGTAGTGCCTCTCAGCCGTGTAGTTGCGCCTGAACGGCGACGGTCTGTTGTGAAATCAATCATGTAGGTCTTTCATTGTGAGTGGTTGGGGTGGGGGCGGTTGCTGCCTTTTCGGCTGCCCGCTATTTAGCGAAGACTGAGTGTGTGGTTTGAAAGGTGGGTTGTTTCTGCGAGTTGATTGCTTTTGTGCATTTAATCTGGTGCCGGACTTGAGGACTGAGGCATACGTAGCGTTCTCGGTGTTGGGTGTAGCGGTGATTGGGAAGGGAGGTTGGCGTTTTGTTGCTGTGGCTGATGTCTGTTTGGTCCGCTCGCCCAGGGGTTGGATACTCGAGTGTTTGCAGGTGGGCAGGACGGGGATCGTGGCAGTGTGGAAGGTCTCGGTTGATCTTGTTTTCTTGCCAGCGGGTCTGGGTTATAGGTGCCGTTTTCGGGTGGACGGCCTTCGAAGCGTGAGCGATCCTGGGAAGCGGTCGGTGTCGGTGTCTGAATGGCCCTGGTTGGCTGTGGGGAGGGCGTTGTGTCAATCGAGCGGGTAGAGGTCGCGGAGAGCAGTTGTCCACAAACAGTCATCGTGATGTAGAGCAAGCAATGCGTCTGTTGTATACAGTCGGTCTTCGTTTATCCCGTGCTCGGATTCGCAAGTGAAGCTGCAGACAACAGGGCCGGGTTGGTGGTGGCGTAGGTGGTAGAATCCATATTGTGCTAGTTGTTGAGGAGTGATTTTTGTATAGGTCCATTCACTGAAGGAGGTCAATCGAGATTTGATGGTGGAAAAGGTGGTAGAGATCCGGATAAGCTGTCAGATGTTGCGAGGTCGTGGGTTGAAATTTAGGGGTTCGGGCGCTAGGAGTTCGGATAGGGCCGTGGTGGTGGGTAATTCGGCGATTGCCCGTCGCCGGGTGTTGGGTTCCACCACCATCTTCGTCCCCAAGAGATCTAGAGATCCAGATGTACAGAGGCCGGAGTTCGTCAAGAAAATACAGTCTGATGCTACAGTCGATACCCACCGCAACGAGTTTGTTGCTATAAGAGCGACCTCGCAAGTCTTTAGCAATAGGTCTTCCTTTAACCGCTAGTGGAAATTTCTCGCTAGACATGCCGGTCTAGGCATTGTAGAGTTTGTTGAGGTGCTCCTCAACCTGTCCAGTGAATCCATGCTTTCCGGCACTTCTTCCGTGAGCCCTTCTCCCCTTGTTCCCTCGTTCAAGGGCATCTTTAGACCGGTAAACCAAGCTTTGATTCTGTCCAAAATCGATGTTGATTTTGAAAGAAAGCTTCTATAAGCCGGGCATAGAACACAAGGCATGGCTATCTCTCGCACGTTTTATGCTTTCTCTTGGTAATAGGACCCGAGCAGTGCGTCATATAATCACACAGGTGAAACTTATCTTATCTCTCGATGGGTTATCATAGGGCGTTTTGGGTAAGCATTGTTGATAGGTATGATGTCCAAGCAGACGCATCGAAAACATCTGGGGTACTCATTTCACCTGCGCGTTGCAGGTAATGTTCCCCGATCTGCATGCATCCCCGCTTTTGAATCGCTCCTCCGCAAGCTTAGCTCCCGATAAGTAATATCCCTTTTGGTTTTCGTTACATTTCGAGGAAAATGAAAATGGGGCACCTCGAGCTCTAGTCAAGTTTCTTCAGTCCGTGTGGAGAGGTATTGAGGCTTAGCTTGCTGCATGTACGTACTTAAAGAAAATGGGGATGTGCGGGGTTGGCTGTATCGCTCGTTCGGTGGAAGTACAGGCGGTAACCGACCCCTACGTTAGCGCGACCACCGAAGGCTTCAAATCCTCTGTTTGGTCCGAAAGATCCCAACATTGCCACCCTACTGGGCTAGTCTCGCCGACGCGTCCGCGGGCTCCGAAGGTGGCGGAGGCCTGCTCCGCCACTCACCAGAGCCTAGGCAGACACTGAAAGAGAGAGATATCTCTTTCATTCACCTAACCCACTTAAATTGTTCGTTCTTGAATCCGTGGTGGATTTCTAGCTACCCCGTACTGTTTGTGACGTGCATACAAACTGAGCTTCATTCCTTGGCGCATAACCTCGTGCTGTTCCTCGCCAAAGAGCCACGAGAAACGCTTCAGTTGCCTGTTTGATGAAGGTGAGACATCCAATATTATACCGGGATATCTACGTCACGGATACATAGAGCCTGCCTATAATGCCACGCAAATATCGCCGGCACCGGCGCAAGGTCAAAGGTTCGTGCATCGTCGCGTTTCTTCACACAACCCCGGGAATGATACAACAACCCCAGCGAGCTATAGTCCATGCCCAGAAACACAACTTGATCAACTGGAACTCTACTGCGCCCAGCCATTATACATCCCTGCTAATTCCGATAATTTAGGCTGCTACCAGTGCTCGCAACGCCGCATAAACTGCGACCGCGCCGAGCCAGAGTGCGCTAAATGCGCGTCACGGGGATTAGAGTGTAGCGGATTGGGTATCCGCTTGCGCTTCAGCCGCTACGCTGCAATTCGGGGAAACTGGGTTGGAAAGACCATTAATGATGTCTATGCCAAGTGAGAGTTCTAAAGGATAGTTGTGCTCCCTGTTGCTGACCGGGGATGCTGTCAGCGACACACACCTCGATCCAGAGCCCGCTATGACTCCCCCCGGACCTCAAACGAGGGCACCAATCTCGATTACTACACATATATCAGTGCTGAGTCCCTGGGCCGATTCCTGCCCACCAACAGACGATCACAGGGAAGATGATTTAAGATCGTTTGGCAATGCAGCGGCCAGGCCCCCTTTAATATTAAGCCAACCCGCACCAGACGGGGTACGGTCCTGGCAGGGGATACTTATGCTCTATTGTGAGTCTTCCCCAGGAGTACTTCTATGTTACAGTTCGTAAAGTCAAGCTGGTCCTGTCAATACCCATACCCTAACCCTCACCACAGTCTCGCAGCGAATTGCAAAAGAAATGGTTGCCATTGACGGTTTTCACAACGGCTGGCGCCATATCGTGTTGCCATTGGCACGCACAAACGGCTTGCTCCTGGACGCCACCCTGGCTGTGGCGTCGTTCCACCTCTCCGCAAACGCAGCGAGGGATAAGGAGGCTCGTTTACAGACAGCAGAATCGATTTTGGATTGTAATACGCATCGCCCATATTCTACTACTGAAGGGAACGGGGTGATCCGCGCCGAGTATCTTTACCTGCGAGCTATTCAAGGCCTGCGGGCCCGGCAGGACATTGCAGCCTGCGGCGATGAGGAGAAGCGCGCGGTGCTACTCGCAATTCTTGTCCTGCAGATCGCAGTCATGGTCACGGGGTCCGATGATTTCCCGCTGCTCTTTCGCATGATGGAATCTGCGCTCAACGCGATTGGTGGCGAGCAGCAGCTCGGCACGGGCGTATTGTCGCAATTTATGCTTCGCCAGATTCACAAGTGGGTTCTTTTTCCGGGTGATTTCGAGGTTGGGGGGTGGGGGGGGGGGTTGTCCAAGCATCATGATTGAGTATAGAGAGAGGGGGACATGGTGATATGAGGCTGACAAGATATTTCCCAGCAGGATCCGCGTATACAGCGCCCCTTTTTTGAGCGAGGAGAACGGCCTCATATCCCTCTCGTCGGAACACCGCTTTATGCAAATGTTCGACTGCCTCAACTACTGCGCGCAACAGCAACCAGGTGTATCCGCCAACGTCGCCGTGATCACGAGCCTGGTCCGACAAGCACACCGTATCTATCTGCGGCAGGTAGGCTCTGGCGGTAATAAAAGTGCCCATTCCCTGCAAGCGGCGCCGGCGTTTATTTTCTGGACACCTACTCCATCTTCGCCGTTCGAGTCTCATTTTGTACAAGAGGAGGCGTCGCCCCCACCTTTGCTTTGTGAATCTATTGCGCTTGTCCAGCAGTTTAAGGACACGCTGGAGACGCTGCCGCCGGGCTCAATCGGTGAAGAGGTCCTAACCTGGGCCACTTTCATCGCGGCCTCCGATTGCATTTTGACCGAGCACATGGTCTTCTTCGAAGATGTTCTCTTGCGATACCATGTCAGAAGTGGCTTCGGGAATCTGCTGACTGGGCTGGAGTATCTGCGTCGTATTTGGAAGGGGAGGCACACTGATGGTGGCGTTCGGTGGACGGCCGTGTTGCCTGAGATGAGAGTCATTGTGATGTAATGCGATAGAATCAAGAGGCTTCTCAGCCCAGACTACAGTAAGCTTGAGGACTTTCTTTATACTCGTAGTAGCCATCCACCTATCTATCTGTCATGTCTCCGACCTAACCCTAAAGTCTCGGCA
Source organism: Aspergillus ustus (assembly GCA_000812125.1). Lineage (NCBI taxonomy): Eukaryota > Fungi > Ascomycota > Eurotiomycetes > Eurotiales > Aspergillaceae > Aspergillus > Aspergillus ustus. Next base: position 92,260 of record JOMC01000053.1, on the reverse strand, counting down.
CGACAACCGCCGCCTGCCCTAGATCGAGCGATTGCCGGAGCGCAAGAAACCGTTCCTCTGTAAGGAGAATCGACCGCGGGTACTCCCCAATTATCTCTTGAGCCGTGGCACCTGCCACTAGCTCCGCTACAAATTGCGCCGTGCGAAACGCCTTGACCATCCCCGTGGCGTGGTACCCGCCACATACCCACTGATGCTTCCGCTCAAGCAAGCGGCCTGCAAAGGGCATACCGTCCTGGCTAAACGCTAGAATCCCCGACCAGGCGTCCGTGATGTAAGAAGCGGCGGCTCCACTGGGTAGAGGGGCGGCTGCGACAATTTCGTCACCGAACCCGCGCAGATGCGCCATGGGTGCGATATCAGTCTCGCTGTCGTCGGCAGTGGCCTTGCGGCCGGTATTAGCGCGACCAACGACGATGTCGCCGTCGCGGCGCTGGATTAGATAGTCGTAGTCCTTGGCACCGTAGCGCAGCCAGTAGGAGTAGCGGTAGTCAAGGCCAAGGGGGGACTGGTTTCTCAAGTCGCAGGTGGAGGGCGGCGTTGTTTGTGCTCGGGCTGCGTAGTGCACGACATTGCCGCGCACCGGCGAGATGTACGGTCTCAGCTCTGGGACTAGATGGCCAAGCCACGCGTTTGTAGCGTGCACGACATGCGCGGTTTTGATCTCGCCGCGCGTGGTTTGCACGGTGGCGAACTCATACCTGTCGTCCTCCACGACCCGCTGAACAGCAGTTTGCGTCTGCATGTTCAGCTTTCCAGATTCAACCAGCGGGCCTAGGACACCCGTTATCCATTTGTACGGCCACAACGACGCAGCAGGGACACCGATCGCGCCTATACAGCGCGGAGAGAGATTCAAGGTCTCTCGCAGTCGTGCAAGCTCGTCGCCATCGTAGACTCGATGTTGTGATGCCAGATTCGGCATATGAGTTTGCATATCTTGTAGCGCTTGCCGTGCCTTGCCGAATGATTTCGCGCTGTAGTACGCCTCCACGCCGTGCGTCAAAATCTGCAGGTCACAGTGCGTTGCGAGTCCATCCTGCTGAATCGCATCGGCCATGGCCTGCAAGTGGCTAAACTCAAATTCGGAGATCCGGATCGCCTCCTTGAGACCGAAGCAACGCGTACGCTCTTCCCACATCTCAAATGTCATGGTCTTTATGTGTCCGCCGTTGCGGCCTGTCGCGCCAGAGCACAATGAGCGAGCCTCTACGAGGACAACGCGCAATTCAGGTTTCAGTGAGAGGAGGGTGCGCGCAACTGTCATTCCAGTTATCCCGGAGCCAATAATGAGGACATCAACAGGTTCCGTGGGCCAAGCGGACTGGTGATTCGCTAGATGGTGAGGAGTCGATTGCCAGAATGGTTGGGTTGGGTTCTCGACTGGGATTCCAGGGTCGACTACCCCGGGCTCGTAGATACCTTCTAAGGCGCCTGACATTGAAACAATATGTTACTAATCTGTTCGGTATTTGCACTTTTTCTTGCCCCGGATGGGCGTGGGTCTATATATCTATATATTTATAGGTGAAGTACAAATCAGAATTTATACTTGAATATCTGTCTGCTGGGCGCGGGGCTCCATGAAGGTCTCATTTCACCTGCTGGATAGGGACAGTCGCTACTTCTTCCCTAATTTGGTACTTATTGCGTAATACCTGAGCACTGTAAGGACTCTGTAACGTTTAAGGAAAGGGCAAACTGAAAAAAAAAAATCCATACTGATAATGCAGCGAGGATGCGGCATGCACAACGTAGTAGGATTTTAGACACACCATTGCGCAGGGCTTAGCGCTATTACTACATTCTTGCTCCAAAATTTGACCAAAGGATAGTCTTCTAGGTCTGAGTGGTTATGTGTGAGTTATTACGAAACAAGCTAGTTCTGCATGACGGAATACTACATTCAAGTGCAACGAATTCCTGCCCCTGCGAACTCAGTACTTCCAATCCCCCTTTGCGCAGACATGCGCCGTTCATGGGAACGCAGCTCCCCCGTGAAACTTCCTCTTCTGGGCACAGCTAGTCTACCGTAGTCGAATTCAAACCAACCATGATGGCTTAGTCTTCGAAGAAGCTCCCTCAGTACTGTTGACCGGCCTGCTGAGGCGCTCTTCTGAAATAAGCTACGCCTTAGGAAGTGGGTCCGGCCAGGCGTACTACTCAATATTATTCTCCAGGTTTCCTAGCATTCGGCGCATCAAACGGTCTCATAGTCTGCTGGCTACACTTGTACAGCCCACGGCCGCGGAACAACCTGTCGATGAACTCCAGCCACTCTGGCGCCGATGCCCCAAAGACGGCCGAATGTTCAAGCTCGGGATAGACGCTCAGGCGCAGCGAATTGCCTGTTTCACAGCTATTCTCATACGCCTTCTTCGTGATGCTCGGAAACACAGTCGTGTCGTTCCCGCCAACGATCACCAGCAGCGGCCGCGACGTCTTGTCCCCCTGCGCGGGTGCGTTCAGATCCTGAAAGTCCTTGACCGTGGAGAGCCCGGTGACATTACTGCCGCCGGCGATCACATCCGAGGAGTCGAGGTCGCGGAGTACAGACGGCAAGGCCGCGGCGCAGAGCTGCGCGCGCTCGCCCAGTTCGATACGTCGCCTTGCGAGGTCTGAGAGGAACGGCGCCGTGTAATCGGGAAAGACCGCGCGCAGCGCAAAATACAGTGAGGGAATGTACGAGTTTGACCCCGACTCGGCGAGCTCGTCCCCGGACAGGCCCTCGGACATGGAGAGCCCCTCGATCACCGCGTTATAGATGTGCGTGTTGGGTGCAACGGCCACGCCGCCGAGGTAGCCGCTTTTGTCACTTTGCACGGCATGCTGTTCTGATAGCTTCCATGTGGCGCCCCCGCCCTGAGAGTGTCCAATCGAGACCCATTCCTCTGAGACGGCGCGCGGGAAGGCATTCTTCATGGCAACGGCCGACCAGTAGATGTCATTTGCGTTGGCCTGTGTGGCAATGTACTTGTGGACTGTGTAGTTGTTCCCCAGCCCCGCGTAGTCTGTTGCGACGATGGCGTAGCCCGCGAACAGTAGGGGAATCCAGGTGTCGTAGTTGTAGAAGGTTGAGGAGGTCGAAGGAGCACAGCCGCGAAAGACGCCAGATGTTCCATGGGCGAAGGCGACAAGCTTGTACGGATCCGGCTGCTGGACGTACGGGAAAGCAATGAATGCGGTCGCTGGGACGGTGGAGTTATCCAGTTCGACTGATGTGTATTGCATTCTGTACGCGGTGACCCCCGCGGGCACATTCAGGAGCGAGGCATTAACGGGCGCGAGCTTCAGGACGTCGCCGGGCTTAGAGCCGGTGAAGTTATCTGCCGTTGCATAAAACTCAAAGTCGAAGGGCAAATTGAAGTCTTCCAGATCAGAAGGATTGGTCGCATTTATATACTCTTGACACTGTTTCCCGCAGTCGTATTCGGCAGCAAGGGCTGGGGGGACGGGGAAGTTGGATGCCGGATCTGGGGTGCTCGCGTAGGCCCTGCTTCCCGCAAGCGCGACCAGGAACGACGTGTACATAGACCGCATTGTAGGTGTTAAGAATAAGGTGAAAAACAGGAAGACAACGAATAGCAGGATCCAGGATAAGTGAAGGATATTGTTCATCCCCTTTTAAGTCCGCAACCCCGCAGTTTTGGAGATGGTCGCATGATATGATAGCAGAGTACGAGAGCTGGGTTGAATGACCTTGGCAGAGTTTATGCGTATTTTATGCCGTTGTAGGGTATCACATTTGTTCTCGTCGCCAAAGGCAGCGCTTTGAAGTCAATATCATGCTTGGCATGTCCCTAAGCCCACCTCAGCCACTCGCACTCGTTATCGATCACCCACAATACCCACATCTATGCTTCAATCTAGGCTATCGCTGTTGATAATAGCAAATACAAGGTCCCGCAGGGACATAGCGGTCGCTATGCACTTGTTCTTTGGGGAAATTCTGCGTGGGCCAAAAATCGGAGTCCGCGGACACCCGATCCGAAAGTGCTGGAGGTACTCGAAGAATTACTCTACTGGGAAATGATTATCCTGAGGCTTTGACAGAAGCAAGCTCTTGGCCCGAGAGCTTAACCCATTTAAGATGTCCGAAACTCGGTGGTTTCCTTCTATGGTGCTGGGATACGAGTAGGGGACATATGTGTGACGTTCCGCATGGCGTCGAGAGGCAAGATCGACCCCTTCACCCCAATAGCCTCATGCCTATAAACAATTCTTCCGAACTGAGGTCGGTATCTTGGTGTCTCACTTGGCTGTAGCCAAGGAGTATGCCAAATGAGGGGTCCCCGCATTGTATGGTCCTGCCCGACGGGGTATGATGAAGACCGTGCCAGCGCGAGGCATATACCGCAGACCAGATATAAAAGAGGAGATAAAATTGTCAGTTTTAATTCGCCTTTTCTCCATCGCCAGGACTTTATTTCACTAGTAACTACACAAAATGCGATTCCAACTCCTTCTCCCCATCTTTTCTCTAGCGGGATGTGCCATCGCCGAAGATCCAGGCCTCCCCATGGACGATCCTCTTATTTCATACTGGCAGCTACCTCCCCATCCGGACGTCGCCGACCGCCAGAGCACCCATCTGCCAGACGACGTTGATATCGTGATCATTGGCGCCGGCATTACGGGGACTGCCATCGCGCGCTGGCTGCTGCGCGATGGCCCACAAGAGTATCCGCTTCGCATTGCCATGATCGAGGCGCGACAGTCCTGCTCCGGGGGAACAGGACGCAATGCCGGCCACATTCGACCGAACCCCTGGGAATATGCTAGTCACAAATCTAGTTTTGGCGCTAAAGATGCAGAGAAGATCGTCCACCTCAGGGCGAGGCACTTTGATGAGTACTTCAAGGCCGCGCAAGAGGATCTGGACGCTGCTGGAATTGATGCTGCGGAGGTGCGCGCGATCGATAGCATTGACGCGTGGTTTGACGACGAGTCGTTCAACACTGTGGTTGAAGAGCTGAAAATTCTGAAGCGCGAGGTGCCTGATATTGGAAAACTATGGACAGTGTTCTCTGGGAAAGAGGCAAAAGAGGTACGACTTATTAACGTTGCATCGCATTTTGCGAAAGCAAATACTAACGTGTACTAGAAAACGCTCATGCCCGACGTGGTCGGCATCTTCGCTGGAGCGCCAGGGAGCATGGGCGGCGCTATGTGGCCGTATCGCTTCGTGACCCATATCCAAGCCGCCCTCTTGAAGAAGTATTCCAGCTTCTCGCTGGACACGCACACTCCCGCTTTGAACATCACACAGTGCAGCCGTCATGGAAAGATCAAGTTCGAAGTCGAAACACCCAGGGGTACCATTCGTGCTCGCCACGTCGTCCACGCCGGCGGTGCCTGGATACCGCATCTCCTCCCCAAGCTCGACGGCCATCTCAGCCAAGCCCGCTGGCCGATGATCGCGCAGGCGGTCGGCGACAAGATCCCTGATGCTGGTAAGTGGCCGTCCCTCCTGGGAAAGAATCGCAGCGAGCCCGGCGGCCGCGGATATGGCCTGTGGCGCGACTACTACGGGTCCATGCTGCAGCAGCCCAAGACGGGCCTGTTCATTGGGGGCGGGGGGGATCGTCGGCCAGGATTTCCGACCCTTGTGGGACGACCATTCGCCCGTGGAGCCGATTATTGCTTCCTACCTTAATGGCTTCATGACCACTTTCTTCGGGTACGAGAACTGGGGTGCCGAGAGGCCCGCTGGCCCGCCGCAAAAGGACGTTTACCCGGGCCGGACGAAGCGCATCTGGACTGGGATCGACAGCATGTCCTGGGACGAGCATCCAATTGTTGGCGCGCTCCCTGCGTCGGTCACTGGACGCAAGGGGAGTAATGGTGCGGAGTGGATTTGCACTGGGTACTCCGGAGACGGTATGCCCACGGCGTGGCTGAGTGCCAAAGCCTTGAGTGAAGTCATACTTCAGAGTGAGAGAAAGCGTGGCAAGCAGACTTGGCCGGAATGGTTCCCTGAAGCGTGGATCTTGTCGGACGAGCGCCTGCGCAAGAACACCACGAGTAGGGCAGAGTCTACTGCAAAGGTCAAGCGAGCGGGCTTTTAGTGAACTAACCCTCTTTACACAAGGAGCGTTGAGGATGGGAGCAAGCCTTTCAAGTGTAAATTTGGCGGGTTGTATTCTATTCTCAGTAAAGAACCTGATTATATTTCTGGCTTTAGTCTCGCCCTTGTCTGTTCCCGATGGCGTGTAGGATAGGGATAAGCGAGGAAATGTAATCGGTATTTCTCATATTATTCTCATTACAATTGCCCTTATCTGCGGTAAAATAGCCGTCCATCGAGTGCCCGAGACCCTCTCACTTAAAACAAAGCCACTCCGGGCATGGTATTGGAAAAAGACTTCCTCAAAGAAGGCCATATGCTCCGCCGAAACGCAACCCGACGCTGCGATAAATGTGCCCAGTTGAATACCTCCTCGCCAACGAAGTCCACGGAAAGTGTGTTCATTGCTTGCCTCACAAGCCCCCTGGTGGAAGGTACGCTTTTTGAGGCAAGCGGCTGCTGCTGGGCGCAGGAATTCAGGCAGTCCAATGACTACAGGAACTTGTCCTTGCAGGTCAGCATTTCAAGGCTATTCGGCCGAAGCATGAAGCAGGAAAAGTCGCCATTTCTCAGCCGCTTCTTTACCACCTATGGCATAAAGCACGGACTCCAACATGTGGAACAGAATGAAGAAGTCATTCGAACCAGTCACTATGGTCGCAATCTGGAGGACAAGGATTAACAGGAGCACAGCGAGATGCTCCTCTTCCCCACAGGCCGTGACGCTCTGTCGTCTTTGCAACCCGCTCGTGAATAGCTCACAGGTAGAGAGAGATCTACAGACTTGAGTGGCTCTATTGGACACGAGGCGCGGTAACTCGCGCTCCGCGAGCGTCCGTCGTAGTGTTTCTCCGGGTCTGAGTTCTTAGAGAGGTGGAAAGATGAAACAGCTAAGACGAGGTCGAGAAAAATTACGTTTGTACGTGCTAGGGGAAAACTATACGACGCCATTCATTGTGGTGACCATCAATGGCGACCGCTTCCCGTGCCATCTTTTCGGAGATTTGGATGGTAACATTCTCAGAGCAATCAGCCAACAAGGCAACGTGGACGCAGCTAGACTTGCCAGTTCAGTGGCACCGGTGTGCTGCACGGCCCTCCTTCTGGTTAGAGACTGTGCTGGGTACACGGATGTCCCAGCCGCATCTGTCTAGCCCGCTGGAGCATCGTATCAGGCTTACGAGTACGAGGACTTCTCCTAATGAAACGAGGCGGATCCAGCCGCTCGCAACGGAGCCCGCGGCGCCCGGCCTAATTATGGAGAAATATGGCCGCCAACGGCTTATCCGAATGATATTAAGCATCATTGGTAGATTCTTCTGCCTAAAATAGGCTGTCCTGTCGCTACTCTCCTTATACACTGTAAACGCTGAGCTCAAGCGGAGCCTGCTTTGAGGCAGAGTTTAAGTGCTTGAGGGCTTCTTGGCAGCACCCATGATGATTGGTGGTCTTCAAACCATTTATTCCAGATCTTTTCTTATCAACAGGAATCAGACAGGATTGTCACAGTAGCCTTCTAAACCTCCTCGTAATGGTCTATCGAACCACACTCCGCAGAGGTGGTATTGGTAAGAGCGCAATCCCGCTTTAGGACTCCGGCGATGCGCATCCCCATCTCCCTGCCCTCGAACCAGGCGCCGTGCAGATACCCGTAATACTCGGCCGACCCAGCTTCGCCAGCAAACCAGAGCCGTCCCACATTTGCCCGGAGGTTTTGTTGTTTTTCAAATGTAGTCCCAATCGGCCAGTTGCTATAGGACCCGTACACCCACCTGAATCAAATAGAATAGCTGTTAGCATTGTGGATAGAGAAGGGAGGCATTTCCCCCCACCGTGCATCCGGATCTATACTTACTCTTCTTGGCTCCATCGGGGGTACATAAAGCCCAAGGGCTCGGGAATTTCCTTGTCGGGGAACATTGCGCGGAGCACGACCATAATCTGAGCCTTGGTTTCCTCATCAGACTGGTTCTCCACGATGTACGATTGCGGGCCTGTGGTCGTAGCAAAGAGGATGTTGGAGTGCTCGAAGAATCCCGGAGCGGTGAGCGACTGGAATAGTGGATACGAGCCACGCTCGACGGGGTCTGCGTAGAGAAAGTACTGCGTGTCGGGGCCCCAGAATGTCTCGTTAAACTGCATGAAGATCTTCGTGTACGTGGCCATCTGAAAGCCCTCGATCGCCTCGGCCTTCCATGCGGGCAGAGCGGGACTGAATTCAACCATGTCATTTTGCAACACCCCAATCGAGAATGTGCAGATCGCGTGCTCCGCGCTGATGCATGTCCCGTCATCCAGATCGACCGTGACTCCGTGCTTGGAGTACCTGACGCCACGCACGGCCGTGTTTAGCATTATCCGCGGATCGCCGTCTTCCAGAAACTCCGCCGCCTGCTTGACAAAGATCTTGTTCAGGCCATCGCCGTCAACGACGAACTCATTCAAAGCGTCCTCCCCTTCAAAAGTCACATTGGACGAGGTGACGGCATATGCTAAACTGTTCGAGTCTGGGGAGACGGCAGACTCAAAATCCCAACGCCACCACTCTGCCGCCTGCCGGAGCATGTCGTCGCTCTTGGGTCTCCATCCGCTCAAGGCCAGCCCAGTGCGCGCGCTGACGTCTGGTTTATTCTCGCTGAGCAGCTCCCCCGCGTAGACAGAGGCAAGCTCGTAGGCTACGTCGTACTCATCTATAAGGGCCGTATAGTCGTTGTATCCGATGGCGTCGTATGTGAGTAGTGAACTATAGTTGGATGGTGTGGTCCGAAGGCCGTGCTTCTGCGCCAGTGCCCACACGGGATTCTCAAGGCCGCCGGGCTGGTTCATTCCTTGGATCCAATTGGCCCCGAGTTCAACCGTATACGGTGTGCCATCCGGCTGCTTCCCAAAGGCAACATGACGAGCGCGTCCCCCGAGGTAATCGTTGCGCTCCACGATAAGGAAGTTGCTGATTGATGCGTTGTGCAGGGCTTCTGCTGCGGTCAGGCCCGCGACGCCGGCTCCCAGGATAGCAACCTTAGTTCTTCGGCAACTACTACGGTCTGGGTGAATAGCCACAGCGGATGAACCCGCTAAAATGTTGATAAAGATGGCAATCACAAAGCGCACTTGGTTCCGCATTCTCTAAAAGGGGGGATTGAAACGACAGTGTGATGATAGAGCTAAGTTGCGGTACAACTTAAGCAACTGCTGCATAGTCGGCTCACCTCAGGCGTCAAGTCAGGAGGATAACGAATTTTATTTATGCAGCTATCAACGGACGAGCCGAGAAACCATCTACAACATAATGTCTGGTGCCTCGGACCCAAAAACAATTAGTAAAAAAAAAACAAGTCCTATCCCCCAATGTGGAGACAGCAAACCCCATGGGAACAGCGCAAACATCCTAACGCATGCAGAGGCGGATTTACTGTCCTTTTTGGTGAGGTAGCTCCTTCGAAAAAGACGAGAACATTCACCCAGGACCATGCGTGACAGGGAGCCGGTGTTTAGCTTATCTGCCGAGCAGCCTCTCTCCGCACACAGTCTTAATTAAATACGTGCCCCTTCGTCCATGAGCAGAAGAGGACCAATAGAATCTTAATCGTATAACTGAAGCAAGTGAATTTGCGGGGTTGCAGGAATAAACTGTGGGGAAGTTGCCTGGTTGGACTAGCCGAAAAAAGGCGGTGGAATGAGTACCCCTCGGTCCCCAATTCACTATCGCCCCCGCTTGGAGGTGAGGACAGAATAACCACGAGATAACGATATCTCGCTTTACGCTTAGCACAGGCACCATTCATGTCCTTACATCCTCACAGAGCTCGCTTCACTCCCTACCAGCCATAAAAGGAAGCGGAAATGGCGGTTTCTCGCTCTAGGCTTCCCTCAAGAACCCTACTGAATACAACAATTTATTTGATTTTACCTTCTGCTGAATTTGATTGCGGGTGAGAGGCTCTCTTTGCTGAAGCATGATCCGAAAACAGTCATCCAGCCCCATGGCAAGGATGGAGGATAATGTAGACTCCATCCAGGAGGGAGAGCACCTGACCAAAGTCTACAATACCTGGACTGGTATGTTTCTTAAGGTCTTTCCGTAAAGGAACCAAGAGTTTTTTTTTACTGAACTGGAATTTGCAGCATCTGCCTATCAGGTCCTGATGATGGCAAGTTGGACTTGTAACATCGTTCTCTACGACACAGTGATGACCCTGGGTGGACCGATGATGTTGTTCTATTCTACGTGAGTATCCAGTCGCTTACCCAGAAACACGGGGCTCACATGAGCAGTACCTAGCTAAGAAAAAAAAATCTCATTAGCATAATTGTCGGTGTCGGCCAGTGCCTAGTCATGGCATCTCTTGGCGAGCTGTGCTCCGTTTGGCCATATTCAGGTGGGCAGCAGTGCGTTGTTCTATGCATTGTTAATGTCGGCGATCTCTAACAGATATCAAGATCGTTTACGAAGTACCTGGCCCCATTACGGTAAGTTAGCCGGCGAACATACCCTCAACAACTCACCTGGTACCGCGCTAATAGAGAACCAGTGTTCGACGTTTCCTATCATATTGTATCGGTTGGGTGGTGCTGCTGGGCGAAATCGGGACCGCTGCCGGAATAGTTATGAACAGTGCACAGCTTATCGGAGGAATTGTGCAGCTCAGCGAGCCTGACTTTGAGCTTACAGTACGTCGGCGTAAGAGCCTTTCCCCGTCTTCCGACCGCTGCCTTGGGGGGACTGTATTGAGGAGAATGACTTATATAAATTCCAGCGCTGGGCGACTTTCTTAATCTATACGGCCCTGCTGCTGTTTTCCACCCTGTTCTGCGTTTCTCAGAGACACCTTCCTGCCGTTGCGGTCCTTGGCGGAGCGATAACCCTCGTGGGTGGAATTGTGTGGGCGGCGACATTCCTCGCGCTGGTCCCCAAGAAAGACGCCTCGTTTGTGTTCACCGAGTTTATCAACCTTTCCGGCTACCAAAGTGCGGGATGGGTTGGTATCATGAGCTTCTACACCCCCATCTATGCGCTGTATGGAACCGATGGCATCTTGCACATCGCGGAAGAAATGCGAGATGCCGAGAATTCCGCTCCAGTGAGTCCTCTCTGGTGCTTTTCGAGTTGAATTGTTCAACTAAAAAAATTCCTAGAAAGCCATGCTTTGGTCTATGGTCTTCAGTGCCACCACGTCCTTACTCGGAGCCCTGGTGATGGGGTTTTGCGTCGGCGACTGGGAGACGTATTTGGAAGCTGAGTATGGTGCTCGATTCTCGTAGCAGTTCAATAATCCGCTGACATGTTGATACTCTGACAGTCTGCCCATCCTCCCATGGTTCGTCCAGGCTCTTCATGGGAGTGTAGCTGGAGGAAGCGCTCTAGTCATGGTAGTCATTGTCTTTCTCAAGTGAGTCTCCATAACCTTGATCTTGTTTCGCCTAGTGTCACAAAAGAGACGTCCTTTGGACAAATAAATCCGACTAACAGACATCTAGCTTCCTCATTGCTATTGGCGTCAATGTTGCAGGGTCCCGCCTGGCCTGGGGTATGGCAAGGGACAAGGCGCTTCCCTGGTCAAACTTCTTCTACCAAGTTAACCGAAATCTGGAGACACCGCTTCACAGTATGCTACTTGTGATTTTTGCTGAGTTGATAATCGGTATGTCCCTCAGAGTGTCAATATATTCACCCTTGAACAAGGAGCCCGCTGATACCGATCTTCAAGGATTTGTTGTGTTTGGCAGCGACTACGCATTTCAGGCGATTGTCAGCCTCGGAAACGCGGCAATCCAGCTGGGATATCTGATACCAATCCTGATGGTAAGGCCTGTCATTGCTTTTGTCTTCGCCATCATAGCATTATGTCGGTCAACTTTATCCTAACGACTGGTCTGAAATAGCTGCTCCTGGCCGGCCGCAAGGTGCTGCCTGCCGATAGAGCGTTTAATCTCGGCAAGCTCGGACTCGTAGTCAACCTGTACTCTGTATGCTGGACCACGATTATTGTCATCATGTTATGGTGAGCCTTCTATCTTGTACCTCCTCATCCGACCTATGCATGAAGCCCTACTAACCTGACACTCGCACGGTCTAGTTTCCCCCTCTCTGTCCCCATCAACAACGAGAATATATGTATGTCAATTCCCGTGGCTTTCTTTTGTCCAACTCCTAGGTCTACCAGCATGTGCTAACGTCAGGAGTAGATAATATGAACTGGGCTAGTTTGATTATTGGGGCTGTTGTTATCTTCGTCACCGTCGACTGGCTCTTCCGAGGGCGGTATCATTACCATACTGAGTAGATCACTAGGGCAAGCATTGACTACGATCTAGCTAGCTACCGCTAAGCAAGTGGTGTTCACTTGTAATGTGGATTGGGCGCGCAATTCGTTACCAGCCTGTGGAAAGACTTATTGACAATTTCTATGTGTAACTCTTCCTTAGTAAATGTATACACAGTCTCTGTCCCGCATATAGCACGCCCGCGGCTCGTAGCAATTTCGACACGTAGCGCAGTGTATCGCTTTTACCATTAGACATTATTGGACTAGGTTGCAGCCTCTGGGAGCGATGCAGATGCACTAGTTGATCAATCTCTCACCTATGTAGCGCTGTTATCGTATTGTTAAAAGTACTAGCGTGTTCAGAAAAATTGCTGTCGGCCTTGCTCCATCCAGACAATCAGAAACTGTACCTACATATATACAGTAAACTATCACGATAGAAAAAAAGGAGAATTCTACAAAGCAGCTTTGATTTTGTCGGGTCGCCCCAGATCATCAGCGACTGCCTTTGCAGCGCGGGTCCCCTCCTCGATAGCGCCATCAATGAAGCCCCGCCACCCCAGCGCCCAGTCTCCGCTCGCAAAGTAGATCTGCCCCTGGCTTTCACGCAGTGCCTCGAGATAACTGAAACTAAACATCGGTGGGAGCATGCACCATGTGCCGCGCGACAGCGGGTCGGCTACCCAGTTATGCCAGACCTATTCGAGGCAGTATTAGCTGGTGAACCATGATCCCCCAGTAGGGCAGTAGGAAGATATTCCCAGATGAATGCCGGAGTGAAACTTACCAGCTGCTGAATATCCATATTGTGGGTTCTCTGCACGGCTGCGGCCAAGTCGATGGCGTCTGAGCTGGGGTCCAGATTCGCGTTTGTGGCGAAGCAGACTAGGTGAGTGTTTCCAGTGGGTGTCAGCCCGTCACCATGGATAGTCTGGATCCTAGACCTGGCACTCCCAGTCCCGACCCATGACCGTATATTGTCACCGGCAGCCTCAATGTGGAATTTGGCTCCCCGGCCAATGTGGCTCGTTTGGGCTGCTGCCTGTTTGTGTGGAAGTAACGGCGGGTCAAACCGCATTTCATGCAGGACATTCAGAGGCACAGTACAGACGAGGCGTTTGCCCAAGAATTTGTCACCCTTGTCAGAAGCGAGCGTCACAATTCCACTGTGGCTCTGTGTCGAGGTGATTCGGGTATCAAAGGAGTAGGCCAGGTTCCCGGTGCGGACGGATTCATCAAAAAAGGCTGCGGCGAATTGCGACTGGCCGGCCGCGATCTTATAGGTCTCGGTGAGTTCGGAAATCCCCTGCATCGAGTAGTTGCACAGCGCCCACCAGCGCACGATATCAAAGAGGCCAATCTTCTCCATTTCATTTCCAGCTATTGCGCCAATGTACGCCTTAAGAAGGGCCAGCTCTAGATTGCTGAGTGTAGACTGTATCTGCTTGATCCGCTGCGCGACCGACATTGCCTGGTAGGCAAGTACACTGGGATTGTGATGAGGTTCGTGTGGAAAGGGTATTAGGTCGCGACAGAGCTTGCCGTCTACATTGCAGAACTTCATGAACGCTCTCTCCGCAAGATTTTCCTGTATGATGTCAGAATGTCGCCGATTCCTGTCAGCAAATACAGGGTTTGTCCGGCGCAACTTACCACCACCTCCTTGTCCATGTTGATCGATTTGCCATCTACAGTGACTGTGGAGTAATTGCACCCAGCTCCTGCACTCGCGTGGCTATTTAGCATCTCCGTGAATCCGTACCGCGACATCTCACGGAAGACATGCGGCTGTTGCCAGTGAATCCATGTGCCGCCCATTTCGTATAAATGGCCATCCACACCGGCTGTGTAGGTGCGACCGCCGAGTCGGTCTCGTGCCTCGAGGAGAAGAACCTTATATCCTATAGCCCACTATTCAGTTAATCTATTGATGCGATAGCGGTCTTATACACTCTCAACGCAAGCTGCTCGTTGCAACCTACCAGCGACCGAAAGATCCCGACACGCTGTCAGTCCAGCATAGCCAGCGCCTAGCACGACCACATCGAATATGTCGGTCACGATTGCCGGGATGTTTTTGCGTGGGGAGACGGTCGCAGTGCACTGCAGTCCTTGCCGCAATTCGCTATTTGTTTGATAACAGTAGCCTTCGCGGGTGGCCATGGTAGGTAAATCTGCTGCACAAAGAGAACGTTAAGGATATTATTGATGCTGAATCTGTTGTTCGGACGCTAAATATCAGTGGAAATGGTTTTCGGAGAGCATTCGAGTCAAGTCAGAAACTTGAAGCTTGCGCTGAAGTGTGGTGCACTCATCTTTTGGGCAGAAAGCGGGGGAAATGTGTAGAGGCGGCCGCGGGCTCCGGCGGTCTTAAGTTACTGTACCCCCCCCCTCCCCCCCCAGCCTCGAAACGGAAGTTAAAATGAGTACCTCGCAAGGGGGACATCAGAGTCTAGCAACACTTACAAAATAGTGAGTGCATCTCCAGGCTACAGCAACCCGTTATGCGGGTTAAGAGAGGTATATGCGAAACTTACCGATTGGTAGAAACAAAGCGAGATCATCTGCAAGTGCGAGCTTTGGCGAAGAGGATTACGCAGTAAGACTTATCGACTATCTCCCATGCCCGTGAAGCTATCCCAACAGAGACCGCTTTCCCGCCCGTTAAATGAGCCATTTTAGGCTTGAAAGATCTCAAACTCTCCACGCCCCTCCCTCCCGGCGTTGGCTTCACTCCTCATTTCTCCACCGCCACGCAAGCTCACATTACCGTCACGATGGCAACAGGCAAACCTGCCCCTCTACAAGATGATGATCTTCAGCTGGCCACCATGGGCTACGAGCCCGAGCTCAAACGCCAGTTCTCTACATGGTGCGCTCCGGGGAATCCCGATTAGGAGTCACGCTAACGTACATAGGGCTCTACTTGGACTGGCATCTGCGGTGCTGAATGTTGGCCACCTCTTCCCCCTTACCTAAAGTGCGAGGGAGAAAAACTGACTCCTGCGCAGTCCTGGACCGCCCTTTCCGCGAGCTTGTCCATCAGTTTGACTTCTGGGGGAAGCACGAGTGTGATCTGGGGTATTCTAGGAAATACAAGTTTCAGCTAGGTGAAGGGCTAACGCTTGCATAGGCCTGGTCACGGCAGGAATTTGCAATTTCTGTATTGCGGCTTCTTTGGCAGAGTTCCTCTCCGCATATCCGACGTATGTTGCTACCCAGTAATGGCCATGATGGAGAACCTAACCATATACATTAGCGCGGGTGGACAATATCATTGGGTTGCAGGTAGGTATTTTCTTGCCCTGCAGTCAATTCTCACGACTAACTTTGTTTATAGCGAGTATGTTGCTTCTATATGATTAGACTCGGTGCTAACTGCCCCAAAGTCGCGTGGCCCAAATGGGTGCCAACTCTGTCCTGGATAACAGGTTGGATCAATATTGCTGGATGGGTGAGTTGCCCTATCCCCATGTAAACCTCTCAAATGGACAAACAACGCAGCTGACAAAAAGCACCAGGTTGCGCTCGTGGCGACCAACTCTCTGCTATCAAGCCAGCTTATCGTGGGCATCATTTCCGCAATCCATCCGGTATGCTACATCGTTCCTTACGTGTTAATACAATAGCCACTCACCAGTGGATAAAGAGTTACGAGCCGGAGCGGTGGCAGCAATTTTTGATTTACATTGGCTTGACCCTGGGAGCGTTCGTTATTAATGCCTTTATGAACTCGGCTCTGCCTATTATTTACCGCGGCGCCTGTACGACCTTAATTTCTTTGTTGAGCCTAGATCCGAGAAACTAAGCAGTGGTAGTTGTCTGGTCCATCGGCGGATTTGCACTCGTGTCCATCACTGCACTGGCATGTGCTTCGCGTGACTACAACTCCGCTCGGTATGCACGATCCCTGATTATAACCGCGTTTGCGAGATTCACATTCAGCAGTTTCGTGTTTGCTAACTTTGTTAATACGACTGGGTGTAAGAAAATCTCGCACCAACTGGCAAACTGTCGGGCTGGACGCTAATATCGTCGATAGGACCTGACGGCATTGCATGGTTACTCGGGTATGTTGGTCACACGGAAATCAAATCAAGTCTCTAACTAATGGAAATAGTTGCTCCAAGGCGGGCTTGGGCTCACTGCCTTTGTGCGTTTCTTCATACCATGAAACGGAATAACAGCTAATTATTACCAGGATACCGTTGCGCACATGATCGAGGGTGAGACAAAAATGCTTCAACTGATTAATATCTGATCCCCTAACGAAGATCTAGAGGTTCCGAATGCGTCCGTCGAAGGACCTAAAGTCATGATCGCATGCGTTGGCATTGGCACATTCACCGGTAGCATCTTCCTGATTGTTCTGCTCTTCGTGGCCGGAGATATGGAGCAAGTCACAACCTCGGCCGCAGGGTCTCTGCTGCAGATCCTAATTGATGCTACCGATAATAAAGCAGGCGCGATTTGCCTCTTGATGTACGTCCCTTAGTGTGCTCTTTATGGCGATTTTGTTGACAAGACTAACATTCACGCTGAAGGTTGCCCCTGGTCTGCTTAATTTTTGCCATCCTGAGTGTCATGACAACAAGCAGCCGTCTGATCTTCGCTTTTGCACGGTGAGCCCTTCCCGAGAAAACAAGTATCAGAATAGTTATTGTGTTCCCCTATCTGACAATGATCAGCGACGGCGGCCTCCCCGCATCTCGGTTCTTTGCAAAAGTGCATCCGACCTTGCAGCTGCCCATGAATGCGCTGATACTGACGGTTGTTGTGGTTATCTGCTTCGGGTGCATTTTCTTGGGGTCCACCAGGTATTGACTCGACCTCTTCTTCACCGGCAACCACCGAACCTATCTTTGTACGCGAGGAGGCTAACTACGCGTCCCAAAGCGCTTTCAACGCAATCATCTCGGCGTCCGTTGTTGCGTTAGACTTGTCTTACCTGATGCCTATTCTCGTGAATTGCCTCCAGGGTCGCAACGCCCTACCGGAGAGGAAGTGGGCTCTGCCCCGGGCGTTCGGATGGGTTGTAGATATCGTGAGTCAATTCCAATTCATTCATTCATCCGTAGTAAGCGAGAATGGGTACTAATTTCGCCTGGGGACTAACCAAAACGGTCAGGTCTCAATCTGTTACATTACACTGACAACAGTGCTATTCGTCTTCCCACCCACGCGAGACGTGACAGGGAGCAGCATGAGTACGTCATTCTTTGACTTTTAATTTGTCCCCTGCTGTCATCCCTTTAGATGCTAAATGGCAATTTTTTGGGCAGACTATTGCGTCGCTGCCTTCGCCGTTATCATCTGTATCTCGGTCTTTCAATGGATCGTCGATGGTCGCAAGACCTTCACTGGGCCCAGAATAGCGGTGGATGCGTCGACACTTGTTCCATACGATGAGGCGGCTCCTGAGTGTAAGGCAAAAGGCCAGTAAAGCGGATGGGTGCACTAGCTTTGTCGTTACATGGTAGCGACGCTGAGGATACCTGGGCCCTTGTTGGGCAACAACAACTTGTGATCTTGCCATCATCATACCTCGGCTCTTATGGTACTGTACATATCCCAGTGACTCTAATTACGCACAAGAAAAAGTATATGTACAGTGTCTGTTACGTATAGATCCAATATTGTTGTCCACCAGACTGCAACCAGAATAGTCTCCACCCAGTCTAGCTCCCCCACAAAGGCAAGATCTGGCAAGTCCTCCGCTCCCGCGCGACCACATCACAACACTCGCGCTGTTAAACACAATTCTTATAGCTAGTGATGGTCCGGTGGACTTTATCCTTCTCTGCCTATTGTATCCTGGCTTCCAACTTCATGAGGTGCAGGGACTGGGGGTAGCGCAATGGAGTCTGCTGGGTTCAGTATATATAAATTCGTGGATACTAGGCTTTGCCGTCACCAACCTGTGTCGCAGCCGAGAGACCAAACTTACCACTTTGTAGTTGTGATAACGTTGCATTTCTGAGATTTGATATTCTGATAATAATGGTGATCATCCTGATATTGCCTCTTACTTCTATCCTCATGATCGTGTCTCCTGCGTCCAGCGTCCGTTAATCTTCTTCGAAGCTCTGGAATCGAGAGCGGTCATTGCATAGGCTGTACTGAAGCTCAGTAGTAAAAGGTAAAGGGCAAGGATAATAAAGTAAATAACTATGCCTGGCGTAGGTGAATCTTGTGTGTTTGCCTAACAAGCCCCTAATTACAGATACACTATCTAATGTAAGTGGCTGCTACTGGGCGTTTTTCACAGCAGCCGTCCGGCCGAGGACCGAATGGCCGCCGCTCGGCATCCAGCCAAATTAGGCCTAACTCCTTTGGGCCAGATCCCGAGCAACGCCCCCGCTATGTTGTATATATGACCTGCAAGAATCGCTGCTCTTCAGGAGCTCCAGCGATTTGTTTCTGAATGAATTAGCATACAGCTTCTCCTTCCTCTTCCGTACATCCTTCGTAGCCTGACATCTCGTTGCTTGCTGGGATCTCGCAGCGAGTGAAGACCGACTGGTTCCCGCCATAGATACTACCTCGCCGCTTACAGCGTTGTAATTTAGGTAGTTAAATAAATACAGAAACTTATCCTTGCAGGCTAGTATTTTTAAGGCCGTTTTCCTCGCTTAATCCCATGAATAGAGGTTAGCCAGAGGCAAGAAAAAATAAACTTACTGTGAAGGGCTGAGGCCGGACTTATATTCAATCTAGCTAGGCCACGAACTGTGTACGAAAAGCTTGGAGAAAGGGAAGTTTTCCAGGCGCGTTCTTCCTGTCAACATGCTAAGGTCACGTGCACGGGCGCTAGCCCGTGTCCAATATCGGGCACTGGCCCGTGAAACTTACTTTTAAACCTGCCAAAGCATAAAGCAAGAAAAGTTGCTATTTCCCAGCTGCTTCTTAATACCTATGGCATGAAGCATAGATTCCATTAGATAGGATAAAATAGGGAAGTTATTTAAACTAATTACCATGGCCATAATCTAGAGGATGAGAATTAACGGGAGCATAGCAAGCTATTCCTTCCCCCGGAGGCTATCATGTTTTATTGCCTTCGCAACTCGTGGATAGACTTGTTAGACCTGACCCGTAAATCCGCCCCGAACCCGACCC
>JOMC01000053.1:0-63827 GCA_000812125.1 Aspergillus ustus | reverse complement strand
TATTGCCTCGCCGGACCACCACCGGAGCGGCGTCGTACCGTGGCTAGCCCGCTCGACCTAGCTTACAACCACCTACCAAACACATGTCAACCATAGTGCCTGGTGACTATACCAGCCTACCACTAACACTGACACGGCTCGGTTCCGTAGCCTAGTCTACGTGAATCAAAGACTCTTAACCTCATCACACCACCAGGTGCCCTGTAACCACCCAGATATTACAGCTGTTAAGATCTGGACAGCCAATTCTTAGACCCTTGTCTTCTCTGTCTATATACCCTTAGCGCTCATATACACCAGTAATAATGGGTTAGCAGAACCCACGCTTATAGTAATTTATAACATTATCACTACCACTATACAAGAAGATCAATAATCCACTAACATCATTCTCTCTAGAGATTTCAACCACCACCACCCTATATAGAGTGGCAATAACATTCAACCCTGTTTTATTAAGGACATAAGTAATCTAATCACCTTCTTCTAAACCAATAGCCTCTAGAGCTGCCTCCCACGGGGAACAGCAACCTTCTGGCCCCTTAACAACCCTAGAAAGTTCTCTACCATCAACCAAACGGTCACCAACTGGCCAGATCTACTTGTTAAATGTCACCTGTACCATGAAAATTATGGATCTAACCACCACGCCACATACTTAGAATGGAAATTGCAAGCACAGGTTATGGCACCTACCAAACCAAGGAAAGCATATAATCATGCAGAATGGGATAAGATTAGTAAGGATATAAATAACAAATAGACCCATGGAAGGATATAAAGACCCGACCTGCACTTACCATGGTCACCTAAAAGCTTATTAAAGCAACAAGCCGGGCGGTTAACCATTTCATGCCAGACACATGGCCAACACCATACTCCAAAGAATAGTTTACACCAGCCCTCAAAGTCCAACCAGTCAAAGTTAACCAAACCTGATAGAGATGACAGGCAAGCTGCGCCAAGCTAGGCCAAGAGCACCCTTACTCTACTACTATGTTTTAGGATATGCAACACAAGTAACAAGTATAGACTTAGACTATTAAAAATACAAAAGCTTTATACTAGCAAAAATTTCTAGACAAGGATAGTAAGGGAAAACTCTGGAAAGTAGTGACCTATATAAAGCCACGGGAATTATAGGGATGTGTCCCAGCACTATAGACCAATGCAGAAGAGCATACTAAGAATAAAGACAAAGCATGGGTGTTTCTAAACACATTTTTCCTGCAATAAACACGCCAAATCCTAGTAATCTAACTATATTATAACTAGAATTTCTCTGGCAACCAATTACCAAACTTAAGATTTAATAATCTCTTAACACGGCTAACAGGACCATAGTGCTAGGTGAAGACAACCTGCCAATGCTAGTCTAGAAAAGACTCTAGATATACCTAAAAATACTTATCACCAATATCTTTACTGCATCTATAAATCTAGGCTACCACCTGAAATAATAGCAAAATGCCAAGATAGTTATACTACAAAAACCAGGAAAGTCTGTTTACACTAACCCTGGATCCTACCGCCTAATCTTACTTCTAAACACGCTCGGCAAGCTGCTCAAGGCAGTCATGGCCCAACAACTATTATATCTAGCAGAAAAACATGGTTTACTACCAAACAGCTAGTTTGGGGGACGCCCAGGTCGAATAACTAAGCAGGCCCTGCTGGTACTCTTAAATTTAATAGACCAAGCCTGGTACAAACACCACGTTATTACCCTCATTACTTTAACTTGGAAGGCGCTTTTAATAGTGTTAACCAAAGGAGCCCAGACGCCTGCCTGTGGACAAGGAGGATCCCCTTAGTTATAAGGAAGTGGATCGCGAGTTTTATAAGTAACCACCATGCAAGCATTAGATTTAATAACTTTTATACTATAATAGAACTACTAGCAAAAGCAGGACTAGCACAGGGATTACTACTCTCCCTGATTTTATTTACATTCTTTAACACGGACCTGGTTAAACAACCTATTAATATCCATGGGGGGGGCGTTAGCCTTTATTAACAATTACTTTTAATGGCGAGTGGGACGCTCCGCCAAGGAAAACCTGGGCTGGATATAATTAAAAGACATCCCTTAAATTAAGGGCTAGGTGTGGGGGACTGGGTCCTGCTTTGCGGCCAAGAAAACTAAGCTTATCCACTTTACCAGGAAAAAGCACGAACACCTGGAGGGATTAGTAGTGCTGAATGGCACAGCGGTCCAACCATTACACACGGCGAAGCTGCTGGGAGTGGTGTTTGACCAGGAGCTATGGTGGAAGGAGCACGTCCAACAGGCTATCAAACGGGCAACCAAAACAACCATCACCCTATATGGACTACGACATCTGCGTCCCGAGCAGATGCGTTAACTATACCAGGCATGTGTGGCACCGGTCGTGGACTATGCATCGACCGTCTGGCACGACCCGCTGCGCGACAAAACCTACCTGCAACACTTGAACACCATACAGAGGATCCCGTTGATCCGCATTCTCTCGGCATTCAGGACAGTGGCCACCGCCACACTAGAAGTGGAAGCGCATGTTCTCCCCACACACCTCCGTCTCCGCCACCGCGCACAGCGTACGAGTACGATTTGATGACTTGTCTAAAGGGGCATCTTCGAGGAGATTGTCCGTTTCAACCTGGGCCATATCTCAGGTACATGCTGCCATGCTGAATGATGATGTCAGGTAAAGCCGTTTCCAATTGAAACGCGCGCCTGACCTCCGGTTCAAACTTCGTGGGAACTCCATCCAAGTTCTATATATATGTATATATAAGATCGATACAGTCTTCACTGTCGTCAACCCCTCTACATCACAATTCTAGCCTGGCTCCCTTCTCATAGACACACCTGAATCACGCCTCTCCCTTGCAGAATTTACCATAGACTCAAACATGCTTTCTACCACCAAGTTACAGATTTTCCCAGGTAACTCCATAGCCCTGCTTGGCAAGTAAATATAATAGAATGCTAATATGACCTCTTAGCGGCTACCTGGACTACTAATAACAGGCGCCATATCCAGGCGCATGGTAGTGGCATTATTAAAGTTAGCTTGGTGTTTTACTGGCATGGTGAAGATAAGTCCCACAGAACTACCTTCTAAAATATTAATTGCTACAGCAGCACGGATCTCATGTGTTGGCATTAGGTGATTTGGGACTGGACAGGATTATTAAACGGCCAAAGGTTGTCTATAATAAACACACTGGCAAATGTGTCATGTATCTTTATATTTACAACCTTAACTACCATGAGGGCAGGGTTGGCTTGGCCATAAGCAATTCTATGAATGGAAGATATAAGTACCATGGCAGCTCTTTGCCAATGGGCTTTAAGAGCCGTGATATAGGTGTCTTTATTAACAAGGACGAGAAGGGATACCTTCTTTGCAAACATATGAGCTGCGCCTTATTACAAAGTTAAGACCATGGGCTACCCATAATCCTAGCAGCCAAATGGGATTTATATCTTTAAGTTGTTAGATAATTACCTCTTAGTTATAAGGCAGGTTTATATTTTTCCAGAGCACATGGAAAGTTCTGCAATGATCAAGAAGAATAGTCTATACTATTTGTTTGCATCTGGCCTTACTTGTAAGCAAGAACAATGCTTCCATTTATTACATGTTGTAGCTAATAACAGGGACAGTCTGGTTTACAAATGACAACCTTTATACCACGGCGACTTCACTAACGGGGCCATGGGTGGAGTAGTGGATGTTTGCAAAGCCTGCCTCCGCTACCTACTTATCACATGTAACCTCGCCCTTGTAATCAGCAACTCTGCGCTCTACATGGGCGATCATTGGCAGTATCCTGGGCTTGCGCGAAGCACGTACATATGGCTTCTATTAAGGGTCAATGGCGTTAATATAAAGATAGACAATGCACAAAGCTTTGCTCTCAATCCATTGTCTAGAGAAGTGGCCATGCCCATCTTAACTTAAACATATAAGCCCTGGAGCGACGGCTCTAGCAAAGCAACTGGGTTATAAACAATAGCTAGCTTTATCTTTAAGATTACTAGGAATACTAATGCTATAACTATTGGGTTGCAATATATGATCGCTAGTGAAGGTGAAAGGGTAGCGCTTGTACGCGTGGGTGAGAGTAAGTTAAATTAGCTTGTCACCTTCCTTGGCAATGCAAGTCGCGAGAAGTAGGGGATCAGCGCTGTTTATTGGACTAAAAGACTTGCTCGGGGCAAACATTATCTTAAAGTTATAAGCATTGGGGACAGATCTAACAGGTTAAAGATCAAGGGAGCGGTAATCCCAAGTATCTAGCTGAACATGCTCATGGCTCTACCATAAAGAAATGCCTTTTTTCCCCAGCTCCTCGAACCAAGCAGTGGCTAAACGCTTCTTTCTCTATTCCACTTCCACAGAGCGTACATAAAAAGTAACGTATGCTTTGGCATTCCATAGAGCCCCTTGCTAAACTCGTGGATGATAGTAAAATACTGCTTAAATGACGATAGGTAATCACAAGAGATGTCTTCATTATCAGTCAAGGTTTCTTCAGGAGATGTTTTAAGAGCGTGTATTAATAGATTACGCGCGGGTGTAAGACAAGATTTTTTAAGGCGGTCCTTGCTTCTCGCAAGTCTACATACGAAATCGTTACTAGGTCGCGAGAGATTTCACAGTTGTTGCCTCGGGAGGAGTTTAAAGGCTTCGATAGAGGTTGCATGCGAATCTATCCTCATATTACAGGAGGGCTCACCTTGGTGTGCTTGTAGTTGGTCGTTTGCGCCACATAAATTTGAATAGTATTTATTAATTAGTCACGAAGTGTTTCACAGGGAGACTTGAAGGGATTAATTGCTGTATAAGAGCTGCCTTTCAGAGGGAGTTCTTTGGGATGTTACAGAGCCTCACGTGGTTTTGCCGGAACTTTGCAAAGAGGTTCCAGGGCAGGTATTATTGTAAGGGGCTGGGATTTATTTGTTATTTACAAATATCACTGCACCATGTGTTGTGTCGCGAGAGGCAATGTCGAAAGAGTTCACTAGGACCCGAGAACTAGTTAATCAACTCGGTTCAATAAGCTGTGGCCGCCGCGCGTACGCATATAGATGGGTTTATAGGCTAATAAGCAGGATCCTTTAGTACTTCTTACCGGACAGAAGCCCATTCTGGCGGTTGTATTTGCAAGTTATCTATTTCGCTGACGACTTACTACATACATCTGCGTTCAGCGCCCTCGGTGGAAGGCGACGCGTGGGCAGGTTTGAAGTGTGCTCTGCTAGCATAAATTTCGGCGAAAGCTGAGGTGCACTGTATTCTCAGTCCTGAGAACTCGTACACGACGGAGCCGTGGTAAAGTTAGATGTAAAGTTATTAGAGAGACAGACAGCAAGCAGGGGGCTAATCCGAGCTACATGATCTTTCTATTCACAGTCTATGGACATGTATCTTGCTCCCTACTTCGGCTCCCAGCTCGCCACTCGCGGAAGCGGAGCTCGGCTCCCCTTAAAATCCTTGTTTGTTGTCTGCACAACGACGCGCTTATACGTTCTCAACGGCGGCGAGCCCGCATCCTTGACCTCAAGGATAAAATGATACACATGGCCCTTTGCCCGTGCTTTGCCAGACTTGGGGTTAACTGCACATACTCCAGGCGGCGGCATGACGATTTTCACCTTCCGCATGTCGCCGGCCTCAACGGGAACAATATTGAATGTAGGGATTTCGAGATCGTTGACGCCCATGGCAAACGTTGGCTCGGAGTAGTGGAACCACGTGAAGGAGATGGTATCGCCGTCTGGATCGTAGCTCGCGGATGCATCGAGGAAAATGGGTTGACCGGCCTCAATCTCAATCCGCAGAGCTTGCGGGCCGTTAGTGTCGCCGTTTACAATAACAACGGGTGCGTGGTTTGATTTTCTGATATCCGCGTGCAGGCTCCACTGCATCCGCGCCGCAAAGTCGTTCTGGAACGCCTCAGCCCACCGCCAGACCGTGGCGAAATTACTAGCGTATTGCTTATTGTCCTTGCCGATAACATTGTCGAGGGTATCCGCGAAATGTTTGACCTGGAAGGTCAAATCAACGGGGTCGTATCGACCGCCCCAGCTGCCCCATGAGGGCTCGTCTGGCGTCCCCAGCCCATTAGGGATTAGATACAGAAACGATGGGGTATCCCCTTCAATCTGCCACGCAGGGTGCGGGTACGTGCCTCCCAGGGGCCCCAGTCTGATATTCTGGTCTAGCCACTCGCGCGAAAACTGGCTACGGTCCACCCCGTCCTCTGGACAGGCAATTCCCCACCACGTTGCGGTCTTGTACACGCACCAGCCGTGGATGGAGCAGATAAGGAAGAGCTGTGGAAAGTTTGCGCGGATCCAGGGGCCCGTATCATCTTGGTCGGAGATCATGTAGACGCGTAGCTTTAGGTAGAATACCTCGAGCTCCACGGGAGATCGAGTCTGTTGGACGTGGTGCAGCGCTTGCGCGAGGACGTTGCTTCCGCCCCAGCATATGACCCAGAGAGATTCGTCTGATGAGTCGACGCTGCGAATAAGGAGCTCTGTCCCCTCTGCTAATGGTGTGCTGGGGTCAAGCGCTTCTCGTCCGTACACAGGGGGGCCGCATTTGACAAGAGCGAATAGCGTTTCCGGGTCGGGATACGGGTTATTCGGGTGTGTATGAGCGTTGAGGTTATCGACGACCTGAGCATACCCGCGGAGGGCAACTTCCATAAGATCCGGGCGGGTGAACGTGCGCTGGTGCGTGGATGTGCACGGGACGAGGCCTTCTGTCCGAAACTCATTGCAATATAAGAGATAGCGAACAAAGGACTCTGAGTCGTCGGGCTCGTTTCCAATATCCGTGGTCACGAAGACGCGTGGCCTGTACGGCACCTGCCGCAGTTTGCTTCTAGGGTCGTCAGCCATTTTTGCAATAGGATTCAAGGAATAGCGACAATCATCTAGATCGGTTCCCATGAGAAGCCGATGGGCCAGGCTTTAATATTCCGGTCCCGTGGGTTGATGCACGCGCACACTCGTTTTGGTAATCCTTGCCGCGAGCTAACTACCTCTTCTCAAGATGTTGGGGTAATGTGGTTGGCCACTCACAGATTATTCGTATTCAGAGCACCCGCAAAATTTGGCCAAAGGTCCTGCCAAGCCCCAGTGGTGTCTTCCAGCGGCAATCAGGCTAAACATGGTTGAACTTTACCAGGGGATTCGGCAGTTGTAGCCTCCGGTATCTGTTTGCCCGAAGGTTTGATTGATGGGACGGTATGTGGTTAGTCCAAATCGGCAGCTGTTGCCGCACCTCTGTGCACTTGATGGCGAGAGTCTGGGAGAAGAAGCGAAATCAATTGGATATCGGTCAAGTCTAAGCCGAGTGCAATTTTGGTGTCATTTCCGGCCTCCTGGTCAGTCAGTAGTCGCCCATGGGGAAACCACGAGCTCAGCTGCGGGGGCTGGTCGGCCTGCTACTTAAATACGAGGTCCGATCCAGGTACTCCAGCTGAAATCGCGACTATCCAGAGTTAAAGGTGGGTTGCCCTCCACTGCGCCTTTCCCTCTGTTCTATTAAAAACCATCTCTCCAACCTTGTCAGTTGTCAGCCCTGGCAATGCTCGAGAAGACGTACATGGTTGCCGCCGAGCACCATGAAGAGAGTCACCACCCGTGGCCGGAAAGACTCTAGAGTTCGAGAATAAGGGTCAAGGTATCTCAGGCTACGAGGCCCTGACTCCTTGGCAAACAGTGTTGAAGTTCAAGCGCAACGCCCTCATTTGCTTTATGGTCACGCTGAGCGCCGGTGCCGATGGCTATCAAATTGGGTGAGTCGCCCTTCATGCCCCAGTACACGTGAATTCACTGGGCTGCAGCTAAGATACTGAGACAGCATGCTTGGTAATATCAATGCCAACCGAGTCTTTGTCAACCAGTTCGGCACAAACGTCAACTCTGCAGGCGAAACGAACCTAGCCTCGCCGATCCTGAGTGCCTGGAACGCAATCGGCTCTGTAGGCCAGATTGTCAGAATGACTACGCTTCCATTCCTGTCTGACCGGCTGGGCCGAAAGGCCGCGATGTTCTACTATCTATTCATGCTTGCGATTAGCGTCATGATTGAATCTATTTCAGACAACTGGAAATCGTGGCTGGTGGCAAAGCTCTTTGGTGGAATTGGCGTCGGCTGCCTGCAATCCACGATCCCGACTTATATTTCCAAGGTGGCACCGATCCGAATCCGTGGTGCAATGCTCATGTGCTATAGCTTGTGGTTCATTAGCGGTCAATTCTTCGCCCCCGTAGCACTGCAGGTCTACACCAAGAAGGACCCGTATGACTACATAACCCCCATCTACACCCAGTGGTCCCAAATCGGGCTCATGCTCATTGTGTACCTCTGGATTACAGCCTGGTGCGTATCCCGCGGGAAAGAATCGCACGCAAAAGCCGCCCTCAGGCGCTTCGGAATCAGCGAAAACGAGATCAACCGCCAGAATGGTCTTCTGGTGATGAATGTCGAGTACGAGCGCGAGGTAGCGATGCAGCAGAAACGAGAGCACTGGCACGCCATCTTTCCGAGGCAGCGATGGGCTGCGGACCCTCATCTCCCTGTGGACCCTGATGGCGCAGCAATTCATTGGCCTGGGATAATTCTTCGGCTATGTGGCCTACTTCTTCCAGCAAGCTGGGCTTGATAATCCGTTCAAGACGACCTGCATCGTCTCGGGAATTAATATTGCGTTTAGTATTCTGGTTATCTATCTTGCTGATGTGACCGGCCGCCGTTGGCTTGCTTGTTCTAGGACCACTCTCTGCTGGGTCTGCACAGTGGCAGTGGGCATCCTTGGAGTGGCGCCAAAGGTCAACGCCACCAACCACTTACTTGTCTTCTTTACCTGCATGTGGAGTATGTTCTCCCCAAACCCGCCTCCCTGCCTGGCTTCCTGCCCTCTTAGCCTCTTTCTCCTTCACCCACCGACTCTCACCCATATTACTATCACTCGTAGCTAACCCAGCAAACCATAGACATTGGCCTAACTGCAAACAGCGCGACAGGCTGGGGCTTCGTAGGCGAGATTTCCTCACAGCGCCTGCGCCCATACACCGCCGGATTCGCCGCTGCGTCCACATGCGTGGTCGGAATCGGGTTGGGCGTGCTGACTTCGTACATGATCAACGCAAACCAGTGGGACTGGAACCTCAAGACGAGCTGGTTCTTCGCGGTGCTCAGACTGCCCTTTGTTATTGCGATGTGGTTTTTGATTCCGGAGACGGCTGGGTGAGTACTTTCGCCTGATCAGGAACGAGGGCAACCAGGCTAACGCTTCTTCGAACGGGTTAGGCGCTCCGCAGCTGAGCTTGATGGGCTCTTTGAGCGGAAGATTAAGCCGTGGCGGTTCCATAAGACGAAGACGCTCACACAGCAAATGGTGGCTGCGGCACAGGCTGGCGGTGCGAATGCTGAACGTGAGGCGAGCCAGGGGGTCTGAAGGCGAGAAACCAAGGGCTGCGGACCATAGCACTGTCTAACTCCATGTCCTACCCATCCCGCAGTGACTTAGGTCTGCGGGTTATTTTCCGAGTTCTATTATTTGGAAACCAAGCGGGCATTGGGAGCGAGCAACGCGTTTGTCTTTCGTCAACCTTGGAGTCCACAACGCTCAATAATAAATAACATATGTGCGAGTGTCGGGGTACCTATTTCATAAGTAATATTTAGGGCTTCTCTTATAGGACCGCGAAGAAAAGTCCAGTCTGCAACATCTGTCTTATCTTGTCGACTAACTCATTGGGAGGTGAGGCCGGAGGAATTGATCCCTCTCACTAACGTCGTAGACAGTTCATCTTGTGAGCTTAGTTTGCACTAAGTAGGCTTGCGTAAGATGTACCGGTTCTGGCGCCTTATAGAAGTCGTTGAGCAGCGCTACCCACCCGAATGAATGGGAGGATTGGTGGTTGTTAATCTCCGGCGCGATAACTTGTCTTGTGCGCTTTAGAAATTGCCGACGGCGAATACTATGCTGTTATCTAGTGCCTGTGCTATATCACTTGGCAGGGCTTTTTCTGGACGCGTATTCGGCCATACGATAGATCTGTTTATAGGAAATGTACATGACTGAACTCAAAGTATGATTCATGCCCTTTTCTAACAGCAGCCCTGACTCTTTCTTTATACCCTTTGTCTATCCAATTTAGTAGTACACTTACCCATCAAGGAGGACGAGCAACCTCAACAAACAGTTTCCCTATTGCCGCCGCGGACGTGAGTATCAAGTGCTGGTTCAGGGAAAACATAATCTCACCTGTATTTATCCCATTGTATAGCCCAATCAGCCCCGTCTCAGCCTGACGAAGCCCTCCCCGGAGCACAGTCTGAGCATGCTGGATCCGGCCCTCCTTTAGCCAGTCGGCGAGACACCGTCGCGCCACGTTGAACCGATCAGCGTAGTCAAAGATAATGAACCCCGAAACCGTAATCCTCATCCGTGTAATCATCAGGTAGTTCCTCAGCCCATACGCATTGCCATTGTTATGCTGGCTGATCGCCCCACACAGCACAAACAGCGCATGAGCCTTCGCCCGCTCAAGCCCCAGATCGAGCAGCTCGCCGCCGACATTGTCGTAGAAGACATCGATAAGATCAGCGGTCGCACTGGCAAACTCGGCGCGGAAACCGGGAGCCTTGTAGTTCAGGGCCTTGTCAAAGCCCAGCTCGTCGGCGAGCCACGAGCATTTCGCGTCCGGCCCCGCAATCCCAACGACGGTCGCCCCGCGCAGTTTGGCTATCTGCCCTGCAAGCGAACCCGTTGCGCCCGCGGCCCCGGTGACGACGACCAGATCGCCAGGATTGACCCCTGCGATCTCCGTCATCCCAAAGTACGCCGTCATCCCCGTGAATCCGAGCACGCCCAGCCAATCCCCGAGCCCGGTCCCGAGGGTGCGATCAATCTTCTCGAGCTGGCGTTCATGCAATTTGGCATACTCCGTCCACCCCGTGCTCGCAACCGCGTACGTGCCTGTCGGGAACAACCCGTCGTATGTACTTGACGCTACTAAACTAGATATTATATACTGCAGAAGCGAGTGACTATTGGCAAGAAGCTCAGCGGATGAAGGTCAATATGGGAGGGGAGGGGGAGGAAGGGCAACAAGCTCGACTTTGCAAAAGGCGCAAGATCAATTGTATTATTGAACAGCATTTGATGGTTGATTCTCACTAGTAACGATGGATCCATCCTGTTTGATACTAGGAGTAGATTGGTCTGGTCTGGAGCGTCCCGACCTCGTCATAGATCTGAGGGTAGATCGGCCAATGAGTGGCCAACCCTTGAATCTTCGACCACTCTCCGCAATGGCGGTTGGTTGACGTCTTGTATACGTGAATCCGGTGGAACTTGAATTGAGCTCACAATGACGGCATGATCCCTTGACAGCTTGAATAAAACGAACAAGAGCAGTCCCCCTTGCGCCAATTCTAATTTCAAACAGGACCTAAACAAAAAAAAAAAACCCCCCAGCCACAATGGCCCCCCCAACCCGCAACGTCGTCCTCACGTCGGCGACAAGCCTAACAGGCCTCGAGATCGCGAAAAATCTACTCAAAGACAACCACTTCAAGAAGAAAGTCTCGAGCGTCACAGCACTAACCCTGTACCCGGACTCCGACCGCGCGAAGGAACTCTCAGATCTAGGCGCAACAATCCTCCCCCACAAACCCGGCGACCCAGATGCGCTGGTCAAATCCCTGCAGGATGCCAAAGCAGACACAATCTGCCTCCTACCACCAGGCCACAAGGACTCGTACAAGATAACCCTCGAGCTGATCGACGCATCCAAGAAAGCCAATGTCCCCAACGTGTGCTTCGTCTCGAGCGCGGGTTGCGATCTCGCCGAGCGCGATAAGCAGCCCGTGCTGCGGTCGGTGATTGATCTGGAGACGAAGGTGCTCGAGTCGAAGGGGGATCCTGAGACGAGTACGGGGCACTCGCCGGTTGTCATTCGGCGTGGGTTCTACGCGGAGAATCTGTTGCTGTATTCGCATCAGGCGCAGGAGGAGGGCACGCTTCCGATTCCCATTGGCAAGGATCATAAGTTTGCGCCCATGGCGCTGGCCGTACGATTGACTCCGATACCCTAGGCACAATATGACACGGATGAAGCTAATAAGACACCTAGGATGTCGCGCTGGTTGCGGCGCATGTCCTGAGCGGACACGGCAAGCACGGATTCGACGACAAGCATCGCGGGCAGCTTATTACCCTGACTGGTACGCTGAAACTGGCCCTCTTTTGTAATTAAATGTACTAATGTCGATCGCAGGCCCCATGCTCACAACAGGCGACGAGCTCGCGTCCGCCGCCAGCAAAGCGCTCGGCGAAGAGCTCAAATTCACTGACATCTCTGAGTACGACTTGTCCATCCCATCTTTTTACGCATCCGCTTTGCATATCCGGAACATATTAACACAGAAGATAAATAGGTCCGACGCACGCCACGTCCTAAAAGACGAAGCCGGACGATCCGAGGGCGAAATCGCGTACCTGCTGGAATACTACGCGCTCGTGCGCGAGGGCAAGACGAACTACATTTCGACAACGGCGTTCCACGACGTCACGGGGAAGCACCCGCACCAGCCCGAGGACTTCTTCAAGAGCTATGCGGAGGAGTGGCATCCGAAGAGGAGTAGTAAGCGTAGGAAGACGAGTGCGGATAAATAGGGGAGAAGAACAGCTTTAACCACTGTGAGATGGATTAGGTTGAATTGCGATCCTGTGTACTCACTGGTTATGTACTATTACTAAGTGCCTGATGAGTTTGATCATGTGTTATGTATTGAAATCTTTAGTTGAGGTGCATATCTTGATCTAATGACGCATCTTGACTGCCTTGCCTGGCAGCAGCTGTGCGAACACAATAAATACGTGTGACGATGGCGCCTGGACAATCTGTCGCAATCTGACCGACTCGGGACGTGCTGTAAGATGATGAAGGAATAATTCATTAATATGCACGCTGAGGCCCAGCATTTCCATCGCACGCGAGTGACATATCAATGACGGGTATGTATAACGACAATATCATATCACAAGATAAACTGTTGACCAACTATTTGCTAACATGTCCGCCGCAACAGGCCTCGCCTCGCCTCGTGGTGGCTCCAGCACCGGTCTTCCCCATATTGACTGCAATCCCGCCCTTGGGACGGACTATCGCCCTAGGAGTCTTCCCACCGAGTGTGCACCTTGCTCTCCGAAATGCAATAAATTTACTGCTGGGGGTATGGATCCGGGCCGAGCGACCTGCCTTTAGAGGCGAGGCTGAGAGGGGCTGAGCTGAGTGAGGTGTTCGCAGAGCGCGGTATGAGTGAGAAGGATGGTGTGTTAAAAACACTGGCTGCTCTGCTCTGCGCAGGACCGACCTACGGTAAGCAACAAGGGATAAGTCCATCGGACGACAATCGAGCGTCGTTTACAATTTCATGTCGAACACACCAGCGTTCTATATAGCCCAAACGAGTAACCAACCTCGCTGTTATTGCTCGTTAGTTGCGAACGCGCCTTGCCCTTCTCCTCCTGCCTCTCCTGGCTTTCCTTCCCTCTCTCTCCCCACTTCATCCTCCATCTCCCTTAACTGCTCCAAAAACCCGCTATTCGGCGAAACAGCGGGCCTCGCGCTCTTGAGCACCTCCAAACTATGCTCAAGTGTGAACCCCTTTCTCAAAATCAAGTACCCCGCCACAACAGCCGGCGACCTCGAAATCGCCGCGGAGCAGTGCACAAGCACCCTCTTCTTTGCAGAACTGGCCTCATCGAGGATGTCACATGCCGTCTGCATGCATTTGCGAAGATCGGCATCTTCTTTATCTTCGAGGGGGAGGCGGTGATATGTTATCACTTTTTCTTCTTCCTGCGCCTGCTGCTGGTGTGGGTGCTGGTGCGCGTCAGGGCGGTCTGTCCTGGGGCCTGGGAGAGTCTCGTATTTCCGTGCGGGGCTTTTCCCAATCGAGATTATGACTGTTATTTGCTGCGCGCGGAGGAATTTTAGATCGCTGGCGGCGGAGACGGGGCCTAGGTAGAGAAATTCCGGCAGGACGGCGCCTGTGCTGGGGCGTTTGGTCTTGCCCATTGTTGGCTGGGCGTGGGATTGGGAAGGTAGAGGAGGATGAGGATGAGAATGGAATCGTCAGAGGGTGAGTCATCCATGACACGAGGTAGCTAGTTAGGTAGGTAGCTGCTAGCTAAGACAAAGCCCCCCTCCCTCGCTCGTATTCGAACATGCGATGCGGGGCCAGACTTCATGATTGCCAAGGGGGGCGGGGGTCGGTCGGCTCGTATATAGATTGCTGACTGCTTCTTCCGTGGTAGAGGCAATGTGCCACCAAGGGGTGTTGTGTTACAATCGTCGTCACCACCATCGATTCGGAAGATCCTTGCTTTTCTATATATTGGCGTGTTCAAGGCCTTTAGATACGCTCTACTACCCCTACATATATACATATAACCGACCCCCGCCGACGTACTCCGATCCCCCTCCCCGCCTTTTTGAAAAAAAGTACTTCATCCACCCAGCGAACCTCCATCACACACCCCCTCAGCCCAGCCACCATATATACTCCGCGACAGGATTCGACTGCAGCAGTGGACAAGGCTCATCGAGGGTCACATTCTTCAGCCCCGCAGCCTGATCAGCAAGCAGAACGAGGTCTACAAACTGCCACAACAAACCAAGCCACGGCAATGAGCCAACCACACAGCCAAGCAGCATGCAGGACCACCATACGCACAAAGTCGCGATCGCGTGCTGCACCCGCTGCCCGAAAGGCGCACTGTGCACGTCTATAGTCGTAAACAACGAACCCGGAGCGGAACACGCAATCAAGAGACAGAGTATGGATGATGTGACAGCGAAGATCAGTATGGAAGCGTAGACGAAGTCGGTGTCGGGGTTGCCGCGGAGGAGATCGACAGTGAATGTGATGGCGAGGGCCTTGGCGAAGTATATTAACAGGCGCCATCGTTCCAGATCACCCGTGTAAAACTGGTCGTCGTCGCCTTCGTCCCGCATGAAGTGGACGAAGTGTTCGAGATACGTATCGCGAGAATCCGGGACCAGCTCGTCGAACATGGGCAGCTTTAGCGTGTACCCCGCGGATAGCACACCTATCACTAAGCCACCGCAGGCTTGTTCGAAGATCTGCTGGTCGAGCAGGGCTACCCCATCAAACTGTTGGCGGCGGTGGTAGAGGTAGATCGCGCCGCAGCACTGCGTGATGAAGGCCAGAGCTGGGATTACGGGGCCGATACGCCCAGCAACCCGCTCGGTCCAGACGGGTTTAGCAGCGTTGTCAAGGATTGCTGAATATCGATAGGTACCTGCGAATTCCTTGTGACCGAGTAATGCATATAGCGCATTGCTGCTTGTTGCCAGGACTTGTCGGCGATAATGCTGCGGATTCTCGGTGGAGACGCTGAATGCGAGTGTGCAGCACAGATAGCCCACGATCCCGAGGAGTGCGACGGCATAGCGGAAAAGGGTGTTCAACGGCGCGATGATGAACGTGAGGGCGTCGGCTGTGAGATATCTGCATTCTCTTAGATGGTAGCAGTGGAAATAAAAACACAGCGTGACGAAGTGGACGACGAAAAGTTTCAATTTCAGTCCTGGCATGGACCGCTGCGTCTCTAACGGGCAGGCCACCGTCGTCCCAGCAGTAGGCGCCTCCATAGCTGTACTCGGCGATCTTATAATAGGAAAGTGATCAAAATAAAGGGGTTGGATTTGGCTCCTGGGATAGAAAGAGATCGTCTCCGGTGGCCAGTGCCCAAGGCCGATTCAGCCCTGGCCGTCAGGTGGCCAGCCACAGACGCTTTCCATTGGTTGACATACACCGAGTCGGCAATAATCTCGTGGTCTCATTTGTGCAGGGGTAGAAGAACATTACTAGGGGATTAAAGAGGTGGGGGGAGGGAAAATGATGCGGGGAAAGTAACGACGGAGTCGAAGCACAAGGGATGGATCGTACCTGCCGGGCCATGGTCCGAGACAATTTCTGGATGGCTGGTCTGTCAACAATAATAGATAAGTTAATTCCAGCTTCAGATATCAGCCGAGGACAGACGGTCCCCGGCACATTGACCGCGCGAGAACATCTATCCTCCCAATGAAATGTGGCCTACGGGAGAACAAATCAAGATGAGACAGTTCAATCCTGCCTGCAAAGGAAGGCCGAGAAGCAAGTGAGGATGATATACTAAGATTCTGTCAAAACTCAGCCGTAGGACACCGGACTAAGATTGGGTGTGAAAGTGTATATGTATATTGCAGGAGTTCAATCAATTGTAAACTCACTACCCTACTCCATTAACCTATACACCTGGATATGGAGAGCGAAGGGCGGGCATCTAAATTTTGCACAGGCATGCCTTTTTTGCACTTGCCTAATATGTGTCTGGCGAGAATAGTACACAAGGATTCTCTGACCAAGCTGCAGCAAGCTGGTTCGTTGCAAACTGCACGACATGTCATTTCCCGAGAGAGAAAAAAAACCCAAACATCAATGAAACTGAAGTCATCCATATCCAATTACTTTTTCCATCATTCACTTGATAGTTATTGCCACGGACCTAAGTTGGTCCAATTAAACACCAGGGTCCCCACCAAATTATACTATCACTGGAACCAAGGATTGCTATACAGCCGTACCATATTATCACCGTGTGAGGTGCTTCCCAGTTGGGTCATGTCTGAAGAGATAAAACCCCCTTCGCCCCGCCATGCGCATTTGGGCACTTTCAGTATCATATTTGAGTCCGTATTCGGGAACAAACAATAAAAATGAAGTTCCAATTAGCGCTTCTTGTCATATCGCTGCTCGTCTGGTCTGCGGGCGCTGTCAAGTTGGTGCGTATGCCGCCCGCCATCACATTGAATTCCCGCGCCTATATTTACTCGAACAACTGATTGTCAAAGGAGTATCGCAATAGGAAATCGACGGACTGGACCTCTATCACACTCCCAGCGGACGAATGCACAAGGCTTGCCCATGCGTGAGTTAGGCCCCAAGGCTGAAAAAAAAACACCCAAAACTCACTCCGGTCCTTCCTTTTTTTTTTTTTTTTCCTTTCTAACGAGAATCTCTGGCTCAGCGCGACGGAGGTACGACTCGACCCAAGCTCAGAACGGGGCCTGGAATTTGCGTGCTTTTTCTTCGTGTAAGAAGACCCCTGCTGCCGGACGCCGGATCAGTCCCTTGGATGTGAAACATGCCATGCTAATGCAACTAGAGACCCCAATTGCCACGGCCCGATCGCGGCACGTGTGACGACGAGCAAGCCTGTCAAAAAGTTGAAGGAGTCCTTCGCGGTGCAATGTCGTGTTGCTGGGAGCAGCATGCAATCCCAGTCCGTGCTTGGCAGCCAGGGGGGAAGAAGGGGTGGAGAATAAGCAGGGTAGTTAGTCAGGGAGGAGGCGACAGCAGTCAAGGCGAATAATGGGAAGGAGACT
Source organism: Aspergillus ustus (assembly GCA_000812125.1). Taxonomy (NCBI): domain Eukaryota; kingdom Fungi; phylum Ascomycota; class Eurotiomycetes; order Eurotiales; family Aspergillaceae; genus Aspergillus; species Aspergillus ustus. The sequence continues at coordinate 46,342 of JOMC01000053.1, read as the reverse complement.
TTCTAGCAAAGCGAGCTGAACCCGTCAATCTATAACTATGGATTGTTATTAGACCGGCACAGAAAGAAAGATATGGGTAATCTAGAGCGATGAAAATCCAGCCTACTGACTCGCACCCTGCCAGTGCCGGAAAATTAATGTGTTTCTCACTAGAACAGTAGGAATATCGGAATACCGATACCAAGTGGACTGCTAGAATCTCTCCGCGAAAAGCAGATGCACTAAGCTTGCACACTCATGGGTCGCAGATTCGGGCCGCAGGGTGTATACCAGAGCAAGCTTCGTGCCCTTTCTCCAAACCTACTTAGTCCTCCTCTCCACAACCGTCATTCAAACGCCAATCGCAACCATAATTCCATAAGGACACTTCATGATACCACGATTCTGCCGCAACGACTCTGCCATACACAATATATATATACGTTTTAGACGTAGGTTTGCTAGTGAGTGGGCGGGGTTATAAGCTATGTATGGTGTGACATTCTAGCATCCGTGCGTTTCGCTGTGGTTTATGGTACGTTGGCCGTTGGGATTGGGATTAAGACTAGGGGTACTACGTAGCATGGCAGCGCGCGTGGGGCTGGCTAGCCAATTTGTTTGTATGTAGATGTAGATCGATTTGCAGATGCAAGTCTGGAAGGCTGGGCCCGCAAAAGCCTCGTGAGCACGTGGACGCAATTTGCGATCCTTCTCTAGCGAAGTTCATTGATATTAACTGTAGTAGGGGGGTTCGTTGAGGAGTTTTGTGTTGCCCTGGATTATTGCACATCTTTTCTTGGAAATCGAGCGCTATGATTGGCCGAAAAATGGTTCGGGTATTAAATCTGACGAATAAAGCATCGAGCACCGCAGAATCAGTCCCTAGTTCGTCCGTTGCACGCATTTACCTTGGTAGTAGGGACTCCATACGAACCCTCCAGAAGCACACACGTGACAGATCAATCGATCGGCGCAGCGACCATGGCCAGTATGTCAGTGGCGCTCGAGCCATCATTACGTTCGTTGGACGAAAAGAGGAACGGAACGCAGCCGATTCGACCCCCCTGCTTTTTCATTCCTCTTGTGGAACGTCCAGGAACACCGCCATGACGTCGCCGCACCGCAAATGACCTCATCGGTTGATCCACAACACACATATCGCATAATAAGTCCACTTGCTCGCTGCTCACGTCGCGCGTAGTCTGTAAGGAATGTTAGAATAATAACTACATAACCTGAGGATGATCCTCAAAGATTTCATCTCGCGATAGCACAGCAGAGCATGCCTTCAGACGAACAAACAGCCGAACTGTCGTGTTTCGACGTGAGCAAGGAGCGCGAATTCTACAGGTCAGGCCACCACCGCATTTAAGAATTAATATTGAATGTTTAGGAGTAGTTAGTTAAGTATATATAGATATATCTACATATTGTGCTGACTTGAAACTCTGTATGCTACTAGATATCTGCCCCGCGGCCACGCCTCATTCCCCTTTGCACCTTCCCTCGACGCCTCGCGACAAGCGAACTTCAAGCCTACGCCCTCGCGAGACCATGTCCTAACTTCGCTCGCGCAGCTCGGCGCGATGCGTCTCGGCGCCGAGCGCGCGATTATATCGCTTTTCGGACCTACACATCAGTATATTCTCGCCGAGGCGACGGCGTCAGGGTCGGGATCAGCCAGTGATACCAAGGAGGAAGAAGGGGGAATCCGACTCGGATGCTGTATCCTGCCGATCGGGAGCGGCGTATGCATCGAGGTAGCCGAGCTGCCTCTCTCCGAGCCCTCAGAGGACCCGGCCATCGTCGGCGGCGCGCTGGTGATTCCCGATGCGGAGCACAGCCGGTATACACAGAAGCACGGGTTGGTGAATAGCCTTCTCAGAGCGCGATCATGCGCCGTCGTGCCGATTATAACACCGCGGGGGAGCACGATCGGGTCATATGGGATTTTCGACCCCCGGGTTCGAGACTCGCCGCTGGAGCAGGGTGAGATAGACTTTATGAAGCACATGGCGTCGACGGTAATGGAGCATCTGGATACGCTGCAGTCGAAACATCAGAACAGCGAGGCGAAGCGGATGATTTTCGGGCTGGGCAGCTTCGTCGAGGGGAAGAGCACGCTGCGCGATTCGTGGCTTGAGTCGCAGGAGCAGGAGGCTGCGACGGGCCGCACGGGTGAGATTGTTGAGGGGCAGTTGAATAAGGTGCAGCAGCAGGAGATGCAGGAGATGGAACAACAGCAGCAGCATAAAACGAGGCTGCAATTTCCGCTTCGCTCTAAGAAGCATGTAGCGCGTACAACAGACGAAGACGACGGCGACGATGAGCGGAACGGACGACAGAAAGTGAAAGCCTCATTCGGGCCATCATCTTCTGTGTCCGGCGACAGACTACCAGACGAGAGCACGCCGGCCGCATTCCAACGGATCTTCTCGCGCGCAGCGAACCTAATTCGCGAGTCCATCGAAGTCGAGGGCGTCGTGTTCCTCGACGCACGGATCGAATCTTTCGGCGGGCTCGTCGGGTACCAGGCGACGGGCGAGTCTCGGACACGCTCCAGCAGCGAAGACAGCACCGATTCCGCCAGCGGCGAGACCAGCAGCAGCAGCTCATCACCACCCCTCGCGCCTGCGCAGCCGACTGCTAGCCCGGAGGATGAGACGACCACCTGCCGGATGTTGGGCTCGTCGACGACGCAGTCTTCCACTATCAACGAGCGCAGCAGCAGCTCGCGGCGGTCGGCAACCGAGTACGCGGTCCGCGAGGTGGTGCTCAAGGCGATGATGAACCGGTACCCACACGGGAAGATCTTCAACTACACGCAGGACGGGTCCTTGTCAGATGACAGCAGCGCGAGTGCGGGGACACAGGGCACGCACGGGACGGACGGCAGTATGAATAGCATCAGCAGCGCGAAGCGACACCGCCGGCGGCACAAGCAAGACGCCGACGACCTAAGTCGCGCACTCGGCGGCGCTCGGAGCATCATCTTCCTCCCCCTGTGGGACACGCACCGAACGCGGTGGCTATCGGGGGTGCTCGTGTGGACGAATACGCCGAAGCGGGTGTTTACGGCTGAGAACGAGCTTGCGTATCTGCGCGCGTTTGGGAATAGTGTTATGGCGGAGGTGCATAGACTCGATGTCGAGATGGCCGAACGGGCGAAGACGAATCTCGTTACGAGTATCTCGCATGAGCTGCGCAGTCCGCTACATGGGATCCTGGGGACCGCGGATATCCTCGGTGATACGGCGATGAATGCCCTGCAGCAGGGGATGGTGCATACGATTGAGTCGTGTGGACGCACGCTGCTGGATACGATTAATCATTTGCTTGATTTCACGTATATTGACAAGTTCAAGCAGGATCCGAAGCTGAAGCATAAACACAAGCGGCACTCAAGTCATAAAGAGCCTGGCCACGGGCATGGCCATGCGCGAGCGAAACTCGAGCGAAGTCTGCCTAGCAGTAGCGAGAACGTCTGCGAAGATGTGCAGCTGGACTCGGTGCTCGAAGAAGTCGTCGAGAGCGTGTTTGCCGGCCACAGCTTCTACCACCACCCACGCTTCCAGCAGCAGCGACAGGGAGATAGTAATCACAATAAGCACAATGATGTGCTATCGGCTGTCCACCCGCGCAAGGAGGTGACTATCATCTTCGACATCCAAGAAGCCACGGAATGGAAATTCTACACGCAGGCCGGGTGCTGGCGCCGCATCCTGATGAACGTGTTTAGCAACGCACTCAAGTACACTACGGAAGGGTACATCTATCTCGGCCTGTCCGCAGTGGAGTCGCCGGCCCAGGAAGGTCACACGCGCCGAGACAGTGACGACTCTGCCTCTCCAAGCCGCAATGACAAATACATGGTTACACTGACCGTCAAAGACACGGGCCAGGGAATCGGAGTCAAGTTCCTGCGCAACGGGCTCTTCACTGCGTTCTCTCAGGAGGACGCCCTTGCTCCGGGGAGCGGACTTGGGCTAAGCATCGTGCAGAAAGCGCTTCGCTCGCTGAACGGGTCGATCGAAGTATCTTCCGAGAAGGACGAGGGGACAGAGATCTCGATCCAGGTTCCGCTGCGCCTAGGGTACATACCGGATACATCAGACGACGGCTCGTCGTCGAACGCGGCGTACGGGCTCGTCCGTAAGGAAGCCGAAGGCAAAACAATCGGTCTTCTAGGCTTCGGGTCGAAGCTGGCATCCGAGCGCGACGCACTGCTGTATCGATCGCTGAAGCGGGTCTGCGAGGACTGGTTCCGTCTCTCGGTGCGGACGGTCTCGATTAACGGAGACCGCGAGGGCACGCCGCGCTGCGACTTTTATCTCATGGTGCACACGGACCTGGACGGGGCGGATGCGGATGCGGAGGGGAATGGGAGCCAGAAGAGCTTCAGCCTCGAAGATTTACGCGGTCTCTCGCCGCTGATCGTCATCTGCCAGTCTCCCGAGACAGCGCACAACATGTTCGCGCGGACGATGACGACGAACAGGGATACGGACAAGGACAACAGGGACTCGATCGTGGAATTTATAAGCCAACCCTGCGGGCCGCGCAAACTCGCCAAAACCCTCGAGCTATGCATCCGGCAGCTGCACGGTGAAGGCGCGCACAGGAATGAGGAGACACGCTGGGTCGAGGTCCCCGAGTCTACGCATCTGCCGCTGGATATCGATACGCGGGATGCGCCCAGCGATCGCATGAAGATCAGCAAGAGGCCGAATCCGGAGAGGATGGGGAGTTATCATGGTGAGGAGGTTGCGGCGTCACTGGATAGCCCGATATTCGAGATGCCTGCGACGCTGAGTGCGACTGCAAATGCGAATCGGGATCCGGATCTCGAGTCCGACGAGCCATGGGCGCTGCTCGTCGAGGACAACTCGGTGAATCTCAAAATCCTCACTACATACGTAAGCAAAGAAGGCTGGAGCTGCGAGACGGCGACGAACGGGCTCGAAGCAGTTGAGAAGTTCCGCGAGAGTCCAGGGAAATACGTCGTGGTAATCATAGGTACAACCCCCCCNNACGAAGTTATACGATTCGTCCCCCACAACTAATCCCTTCTGTGCCCTGCCTGGACAGACATCTCAATGCCAATAATGAACGGCTTCGAAGCCAGCCGCACAATCCGCCAATTCGAGCGCACGCACTTCGACGACGCGCACCCGGAGTCCAAACCGCCCTGGTACCCGACGACTATCACGGCGCTGACGGGGCTGGACAGCGCGGACGCGCAGCAGGAGGCGTTTGCGTCCGGGATTGATACCTTCCTTACCAAGCCGATTAAACGGCAGGATATAAGGTCTATTCTTGAGAAATGTAGGCCGTGAATACATTTAGAAGAAAATAATGAAGGACGTGGTGGGCGTGCGTATGGACATACCGGGGGAGGGGGATAAGGAGAAATCCCATTTGGATATACATAAAACCAGTCTTGTACATATATAATTGCGGTTTAGCCATAGCCGGAGCCATTTTCGGAGCGTTTTTAGATATCAATAATGCAATCCATTAATCAAAGTTGTACAGTAAATGACTATCAGCACATCTCCCACCGCTGCCCACCCGCGACAACAAGCCGATTGAACAACGAATCTCGACCCATCACCCCCGTAAGATGATACTCAATCATCCCATCTTGCGCATCTTGTGTATCTTGCATCTTCGAATCCCCATCCTCATCCCCATCTCCATCGCTATCGCTCCGCAACGCACGAATAACCAACCCATCTGCCGAACTCGAATCCGGACCTAACTTCAGATCTTCGCTGCCCACCGCAAGTTCCACAATCAACTTCCCCTTCCAACCCAGCCCCGCCGTCTTGCGGATCTGAATAATATCACCGAGCGGGATGATGAACTTCACGACCCCGCTCTGCTCCTCCTGCTGATTCTGCTGCTGCTGTCTCAGCCGTGTATCACCAAGCTTCTTCGGTTTCGTGGCTGTAAAATAGAGGACCCCTCCACCACCACGCTGCCCCTGCGCTCGTCCCTGCGCTTGCCCCGAAGAAGAGGGGGAGTCGATATCAAAAACAACACACCCCCTCTTCCCCTCGAACTTCGCCTCGAAGACATCGGCCCTGCTCCTGGAACCCCGGCCGAGAGACGGCGGCATAAGCGCCAGCACCCGTCCTCGACCACCACCTACGCCCTCATCGAGGGCTGTGAGTAGCCCCCTCGCGTACCCCGACGCAGTTGTTGCAAGCGCGCGGTCGAGCGCGATATGTCCGCGGACCGCGGTTCCGATCGCGCGGCGCGCGAAACGCAGGAATTTCGCTGTTTTTTGCGATTTTGGGCGGTCGATCTTTGTTGTTGGATCGGTTGGTTGTTCGGAGTCTAAGCCTCGTTGCTGCCCTGATTGCTCCGTGGTGGGCCGACGAGGGGGAAGAGGTGGTGGTGCTGATCTCAGCGTCCGGATCTTCTGCAAGAGAGCCACGGCGCTATTCTCGCTGCGCCGGGCTAGGGCGCGCGATTGCGAGTGCGAGTGGGATTGTGTCTGGGAGTACAGCAGTGGTGAAGAGGTAAACTCGGCAAGGCGCAGGAGTGTCAGTGTTAGCTGCGCGTTTGTGGGGACGTTGAGCAAGAGTGTTCTATATACACGGGGTTAATTTCATTTTATTAGCATCATGACAGATGCAAAGAATAGGTTTTGACAAGTGGCATGAAGGGAAAGGCAACACCTACCGCTCAATATCAAGGTATTCCTTCCACTTCGGGACATTGACATGGAGATACGCCATGCCTCGTGTGAACAGGGGTTCGCCGAATAGGCCGAGGCCAATTAGCAGTTCCACTGTTTTAACGAGCATGTAGCTTGAGCAGAATGAGGAGACTACGCAGATCGAGACCAGGATCCCGGCGAGACGGAGCCGGGGGATCATTGGGTCGAAGGGCGGGATCGGGGAGATGAGGCTATACTCATAAGTCAGAAGTGTCACTTGCAGATGAACAGTGGGAGGTATACTTAGCTAACCGCTCAAATATATCCGTGACATCGCTCAGCGCGCGCATAGTCCGGTTGAGAGCCGGATGGACCTTCTTTCTCGGTTTGCCGGAGGCATCTTCAAGGAGGATCGTGCTCGCAACCTCTGAATCTGCTGTCTCTGTTGCAGGTATTTCCACTGATGTATCGCCTGCATCCAAGACTTCGACAGTCGTCTCACACTCGTAGTCGGCGACGTCTTCTCCATTTACCTCAGTCTCAGCTACACTTCCGGGATCGTGTCGAGATCGCGTCTTTGGGAGCGGCGGAAATAAACGCGATCGCACATTTGGAGAGAAGAGCATCGCTAGCAGCATCACAGTAACGACCAGAACAAGCCTATCCCCAAGCCATGCTATGGAATAAACCTATACGCAATCAGCCCAGAGCTCAGAGAGAACTCCACCCAGGTACTAGGAGTAGAAGAATACTTACCGCACAAAAGATACCCGTCCGATTGAGATCATCCCAGCTCCTTAGCCTGTTAATATGACCAAGTAATTTCCCCGCAGGCGCAAGGACCGAGGCGTAGAAACGCTCGATCGTCGGCTGCAGCTTCTGCGGCGGGAATTGCTCGTCGGCTGCTCGGGTAAGATCGAACTGTGCATCATTTCCAGGTAATTGAGGGACAGCTTGGACATGGGAGACTTGCTACAAATGATCGGTGGATGATGGTTCTGTGTCAGTTCTGACGGTTGCAAATGGGAAAAGTGGGGCTAGGTAGGGTGCAAGGGATGGTCGCGGGTCGGTACCTTGTTGAACGCTGCAATCAACCGTCGAATATCTTCATCGTTTATTCCTGCAGATGGTACTGGTGGTGCGGGAGATACTACTGGCGCTTTCCTCGGTGGCAATGGAGGGGGGATTCCATGGCTGGCCATTGCCCTTTAGAAAGAAGAGGTTGACGGAGAAAGGGTTTGGGACCCCCTCTCTCCCTTCCCCGCCGTTGGGGTTCTGCTTGCGTGGCGATAAGACCGATTACTAAGAGAGGTCCGAGGACGTTATCCACGACGTTTGCTGGTAAAAGATTAATATATGGCGGATTGTCCATTGAGTGTTAGATCCCAAGTGATTAGGTTGTCTAATTGTTCCATAGACAATCCATGTTGGGCAAGCTTTACCAGATATTCTTTTATATATAGTCCTGGTATCGATAACCTAAAGCTACAGAGATACCTGAGATAATAAATATAATAAGTATATATGTATGAATTGCCTATAGCCAGGAGTAAGCATCTATCGAGCTGAAACCCTACTATCTATAACAAATCTACCAGCTGAGGAGTAGATTTAACACCGACACTCAGCCGTATCCCTATCTAGCATATCTCCCTACACAATCTCGGCATCCGTTCTCAATGCAATCTCCCTTATCTCCTCCAAATTCGGCTTGAGATCATCCAGCCTCTTCAGCATGCGCGGGAAGTAATCTGTCCCCAGCAGCAGCTGCAGTAGGTGCCCCTTGCCCTCGCCCATCCCCTGCAGCTGAATTATATCCAGTATCCACTGCACACCCTTCGCCAGGTCCCTGGCCTGCTTTCTGCTAAATATATCCTAGAAAACTATTACAGCATCTAGAGGTGTTCCCTTATAGTCCTTGGTCATCCCTGCAGCGGGTGTCCTATGGCCACTAATAAAGTTTGTTCGGAACGCGCCCGGCTCGATGAGAAGGACACGGATGTTGAATATGCTTAGCTTGGCGGAGAGGGATTCAGAGAGTGCTGGAAAGGGTGGGTGCGACGAACCTTGGATGAGGGGAAACGAATGTATCATACCCTCGACGGCAAACTTGGTCATCGAGTATGGAGCGCCTGATGGGCCCGCTGTGAACCCTGCGATGCTGCTGATGTTCACAATCGTACCGCTACGCTGCCCTCTTATTATAGGGAGCGCGGCTTTCGTGATGCAGACGAGTCCAAGACGTTTGTCTGGAATTGTGTCAAGCTCCTCCTCGCTGTAGGATATTCCTTTTAGCACCTCGTTGAAATATGCCCTTCCCTCCGTATCTGGATACATACCTCACATCCTCAATGCTTCCCAGAAGCCCATATCCTGCATTGTTGATAAGGACATTGATACGTCCACCGGGCATCGGCAATTGCCTGCTCCACTTCCTCCTTCGCCGTCTTACTGGTTACGTCGAGCTGAAACCATTTCCTGCCAAGAGACTCAGTCTGAGGGTAGTCCTGCGCTGCTTTGGTAGGATTACGCGCGGTCGCGATCACCTTGTGGCCGGCTTTAATCACCTTTTCAGCGATCAGGGCGCCGAAGCCGGAGGAGGCGCCGGTGATGAGCCACACATGGGGAGCTATGGAGAGACGGATGGGTGCTTGGTCTGAGATAGAAGGCTGTGGCGAAATGGATAAAGTCCACCAGTGATGAAGAAACTGTCATTAGACAGAGGGTGTGTGCATGTATTTATAGACTTCTAGATAGCGGACACCATATACATCGTCGTCATCATTATCATAATCATCATCATCACTATTCTCCTCCTCCTCCTCAAGCTCGTTACGATAAGACGTCGGAGATAGTGTGTTAGCTTGTGGTTCTCATGCAGGTGTCAGCACTACTGTTTGTGTATACCAAGCAAGCTATCTGCCCTGCAGAACGGCTGACCCACCCTACGGTATAAGCATAAGCCAACTTAGCACAGTGCTTACCTTACCATGTCTGCTTTCAGCGAGATCCTTAGCGAATAGCGAGCTCTACCGGGGAGGATGAGGGTTTACTACTTAGTAGCAGACGTACGTTCGTCTCTCATATATGCCGTGTGAAGACTCGCATCGAGACAATTCCTCCGCGAACGTATTCCATGTCAGCTACGGCTCCTAGTTTCACTTGGCCATCGAGACCGATCGACCAGATCGAAGATCCAAGTTGGTACCCGGCGTATATATCCTGCCCATTTACCCGCTACGTGGAGGTTATGCTCGGACTTGTTCTTGCTTCATTGTCCCCCTCTTATGTCTCTAATAACATACGATACAAATTACACTCTGCATTTAACCGGAAATTAAATATGTGTGATCATTCTCAATTTCTGCGGTTGATATAGATGTCATGGATGTCGGCTTTCGGGACTAGAGTGGGATGTTGTAAATATATATAATCGCAAAGCACATACCAGACAATTTAAAGCCACAATATGTCAAAAGCCACTTAGACTAGACAAATTGAATAGTATCATCAGCAGTTATGGGCCTGAGGTTTGTAAAAGTCCTTATTATTATCCTGAGAAAACCGTGTCTGTGACCCCTTTTTTGTGAATGGGGTATGCCCTGTCGCAAATTGATCACGCTGAGGACCAAGGCACATGATGCCTTAGGCTCCGAAGTTGCGGTGCCTAAGGCGCAACTGCGTGGCCCGGAGGCACACGTGACACACCGATCCTTCCCAGCGCCGCTGGTCCTTCCTCAGGAAGACCAGCGATTAGTTCTACTACGATAGCACCCATACAATCTGACCACCATATTCCGCCTCATATATTACCTCTCCGCAGTATCTCGGTACTGCGGGTCACACGCAGCTAGATAGAAGAAGAGAGACCTCCATACAAACAGGCACACAGCAAAGGTTCGATACAAGTCAATACATTGGCCCGCAAGTTCAATAATTAACTACGCCTAGTTGGATCATTGCCCACGTGATACGTCAGTTCACGTGTTATGGAGGCCTGTACGCACGTGATTTGTCACAAGGCTGAGGGTACAACCAGACCCCCTGCCTGTGGGTTCAGGCCACAAAGGCCAAGTCAGGCTTACGGAGCGTACAGTGTGACAAAACAAAAAGCAAAACAAAAGAGGAGATCAATGCGAGCAGTGTAAGATTGCCGTTGCCAGAATTACGGCCAAGCGGTGAAGCTGCAAAAAAAAAAAAACATGCCTAACCCCTGCTCGATCAACCGCCGAATTGGCCTCAGCCAATAGTGAGCCCTAAGAGACGACTCAGGTGCCGCTCCGCTTGCGACCGTCATTTGTCGAGGCTAGGAACAATCTCAGACTTGCATCAGGGCGTCAACCAACAAAACAAAAAATGGGTTTTTGTGAGTTCTGGCCGGATCCAATGAGACTCCAAAATAGAAAATTCTTTGTTTCCCATGGTACCTCAACCAAGGGGATATAAAAGGGTATTGAACCGCCAGACTGGGTGGAACATCATCAGAGAAGCAACAGACAAAGATGCCTCGAACAAAGGAAGAAGAGCTCCAGTGGGAGAGCCACCGTCACGAGCTCAGGTCTTTATGGCTGGATCAGCGATGGACTGCGGAACAGATACAAGGCCATATGTCACAGAGCCATGGCTTCTCCAGAAGGTGAGTTATTGAGCCCCCTCGCAAATCTTTAGCTCTGTCTAAGGAGTCTGTCTATATTATTATAGTGTACCCCAGTACACGCGACAGTTCAAAAAATGGGGTTTCAAGAAGAATTCGAATGACGAAACATGGAAGTTTGTTGCGAAACGTCGCGAGAAGCGAAAACGAGAGGGCAAAGACCCCGGTCGGGTTTGGCAAGACGGCAAACTCATTCCTGAACCGAAAGTCAGGAAGGAGATATCTCGTCATGTTCCCTTACTGTCGCAGTACTGGGATTCGGGAGAGGCCGGTATGTATCCATATAAACCAGTCCTCTTTCCTGCTTCAACTCAAGTTCATATGCTTATTGGTTCGTTACCAAAGATCCCCAAACTCCCGCGGGGCTTGTTGTGGGTACGCCCCGGTCGGAAATAGATGGTGCGCCTCCCCAAGATTCCGCGAACTTTATGGAAATCGACTGGGGTCAGGGCCTAAACTTGGATTTTGTCAATCTCGGGGCCTCAACTATGTTCCAATCTTTTCAAGGCGACCGTGTTCAATACCCGATCGAGCTCCCAGAACTCGATATAGCGGGATTCTACTCCCAAGCGAATGAAGAACTACATACAGCCTCATTCGAGTCCAGCAACTCTACGTCAGGGTCAAGTCTGCTTGTATCACAAACATCTGCGCGCGGGAGTAGTTACTCTCCGGTCGCTTCCGACTCCATAATTAGCGACATTGTGAGAGAGACTCAGCTCAGTCTCTTAGGTCAGACCCACAGTTTCGGTGGTGAAACTCACTATGATTTACTTGGGTCTGTTACCATGGGAGATGTCGACAGTGAATTGATAAGGAGAACTCAGGCCATCTTTCAGGCGCCTAACATGGAGAATCTGGTTCAATATTTGAATCTCTGCATCTATCTCTCCTCGAATAACATGATGTCCCAGATGTCAACAGATAGCTTGGTGCGGCTCATTGCGAAAAGCAATTCCTACTGGAGCCTCAAGTCGCTAATAAAGTCAACAACCACGACAGTTGAGATATTCATGAGCAACCTGTTGGCTAGTGCGGCTGCTCTGGGAGACACTGAGATTTGCCGATTGCTGATCGAGGCCGGCGCGGATCTGGACGCCCCTAGTGGGCAGACGGTGCGAACCACCGCCCTTCGCCGAGCACTGATCTGCGGTCAACGGGAGTGTGTGAGTATGCTGCTGGAGGCCGGCGCAGACCCAAACCTCATGGTGGATGGGAAGACGCCGCTACACATTGCATGCTCGGAGCGCAACGCGTTAGATATGGTGTGTCTCTTACTTCAATTCGGAGCTCATGTTAATCCACTGCAAGACAGCGCCAGACTCACCCCCTTGCAAATCGCCGTGCAGAGAGATGATCTGGAGCTAGTGCGCCTCCTTCTTGAGCAAAACGCAAATCCAAATTCTTTCACGACATCCAAGAAAGGTACGGCTCTACAAATCGCATGCGCCAACTCGATGAATGCTAGTGTGGTCGAGCTTTTGCTGCGTGCGAACGCAGACATCGACACTCGCCCGGGCTACAAACGTGATAAGCAGATTCCTCATCATTTCAACGACAGCAAAGATGAATATTCATCAGAAGACGACATGAAGGTTGATTGTACCGAACTCTTCACCTCCCTCAAACCTGCCATTCTTATAGCGGCCGAAAACGATAATTGGGAAGTGGTCCAGCTTTTGTTAGAGGAGGGCGCGGCTGTTAATGCCAGCTTGGGAAAATGCCCAACGAAGGTTCTGGATATGGAAAATGGAGATTATGATACGCCCACCGTATTCACCCCGTTACAAGCTGCCGTCCGATCCGGAAATATCACGATGACTCGCATGCTTCTAACCGCTGGGGCGCAAATAGATGCGAGACCAAGGGGCGAACACGGCCATACGGCATTACAGATAAGCGCTATGGCCGGCAATGAGAGGCTGATCGAGATTTTGTTGCGAAAGGGAGCGGACATCAACGCCCCGGCCGGTATCTATCATGGAGAAACGGCGCTTCAGGCCGCTGCTGGACATTCCGATACAGCGACTTTGGCAATCATGCTCAGGGAAGGGGCGGATGTAAACGGCCACCCAGCGAGACACAAGGGAAGGACTGCTCTGCAGATAGCAGTTGCAGCTGGTAACACCGAAGGAGTAAAAATGCTTCTTGATGCGGGAGCGGCAGTCAATTCAGATCCAAGCCTCACTGAAGGGGTTACGGCTCTTCAACAAGCTATCCGAATCAAGGACATGTTAATAAGGGACGAAATAATTCACCTCCTCCTGCGGGCCGGTGCCAGCACGGAAGTCGTCAAAAGTCAAGATTATCACGCGCCTCTACACGTCGCGGTGGAAAGCGGAGATGAGAAAATCACCGAAAGGCTCCTGAAGAGAGGCGGGAGCGCAAATCTGGGGTATTGTGCTAGAACAAGGCTTACGCCCTTGCAGAAAGCCTCCTCCGAAGGGCGGGAAGGCCTGGTGCGACTCTTGCTAGACGACGGAGCAGATGTCAACTACCCGGCTCATGAATATCGGGGTCGCACAGCCTTGCAAGCAGCGGCTGGGCTCGGCCATGTATCTGTGGTCAAGGTGCTCCTGTCATATGGAGCAAAGATCAAGTTAGAAGCAGCCATAAATGGCGGGATCTCAGCGATAGAGGCTGCCGCTCTGCAAGGCTCTCAAGAACTTGTCGAGCTTTTTCTTGCTATGGAACCCGATGTCATATCATCCGATCCAATCTCGAAGAGTCGTATCATAGGGCTTGCCTTGAAGTCTTGGAGACGCGACGTGGCCATGTTAGAGCTCTTGCTAGAGGGAGGAGCAGATGTCAACGGTGGTTCGTCCTCCCCACTTCAGAAATCATTCCTTCAAACGGCAGTGGAAGTCGGCAACTATCGCATTGTCCAGTGTCTCGTTTCCGCAGGCGCAAACGTAAATCATCGCTGGAAGCGCGATTCAGCTGGTAGCGTCACCGCGCTTCAGGCCGCTGTTAGTAGCCGCGATATTGACAAGGTCCGCTTACTCCTCGAGAGAGGGGCGGATGTCAATGCACCAGCAAACCACAATGGAGGGAAGACTGCATTGCAGATGGCAGTTTCTCAGAATAACCGCACTATGGTGGAGCTGTTAGTGCATCACGGCGCTAATATCAACGGCTTGCCCAGTCCACGGCAAGGCCGAACGGCCCTCCAGGAAGCCGCAAGCTCTGGTTTCCTGGAGCTCACCAAATACCTGTTAGCCCATGGCGCCCATGCTAATACACCAGCAGCACATTTCGGTGGGGTGACAGCTTTGCAAGGGGCAGCAATCCACGGCAATATTCGGATTGTGATGATGTTGCTTCAAGCAGGGGCAGACGTCGATGGAGCACCGGCGATCGACCACGGAAGGAATGCTCTCTCCGGTGCTGCAGAGAATGGCAGATTGGACACGCTACATCTCCTATTGAACTACCACCCGAACACAGAAGAGTTTCAGATTAGGAAAAAGCAAGCTGCCAAACTGGCCTTGGCAAATGGTCATTTGGCGATCGGAAGATTTTTGCTTGCTTATCGGAAACATTCTTCGAATATATGAAATGTTCTGCCCGTCACATTGTACTGTCTTATGTCGGGGTAGAACGCAATCTTCTTGAGGGGCCAAGTCGAGATAGGTCTTATTGTTTATCACTTTGATTAGTTTGGCTACGTGAGGAAGTGTTTTATTAGCTAAGCAGGCGGCGTTGGAAATTGCTGCGAAGTTTGAACTTGCGATGAGGGTATGATAGACTCAATGTTATATGTGGTATAGTGGTATCCTCCAAAATCTGAAAACAACAACTAAAGTAAACAAAACAAAAAAAGAGCAAACCATCCTATCTCCCTGTTCACACGATGAGGAGCAACATGGCCATAAGAGCCGCAACAATTATCGGGGACACCAGTCCACCTCTATTTTTCCAGCTGCTCCCTTCGCCGGTCTCGGTTGGCGCAGTATCATCCTCCGTTGGGTTTGCCTGATTGTCTGCACTAGCCGTGGGAGGATAGGGCCCCTCACACCCCTCTGACCCGGTGGCAGCCGTGTTCTGGCCCGTCTCAGTGCAGATACTTGGGCGCGGGTCAACACACTCAGAAAGTAACCCCTTAAACTCGTACTCATCATTCGGATCATCAATAGGAATAGAATCAGATTTAAGGTATACGTCACACCGCGATGTCATGACAGGCTGCCCTCCCAGGTTGGTGCTGATAATAGAGTCGTACGTGGTGACAAGGAGGGCCATGTCAGACTCGGTTGCGCGCTTGCTCATCCACGAGTCCGTGAAGCTAAGACCAAGGACCTCAGTGTAGGTAAAGTCGGTCAGGGTGCAGGATTCTGGGTTTGACACTGTCAGGGGCATGAAGTATTTTGTTGCAATAGAAGTGGTGGTTTCTCCGTCCTCGTTGACAATTGGCGATTCTGTAGGTGTTGATGCGACGGGGAGATCAGTAGGATCGGTGGGGAGGTATAGATAGCTGGTGGTGGCATCAAGGGTCAACATGTATGCATTTTTGGTAACATGGACAAACTCGGTCCTCGTGGTTGTCGAGGTGGATGTTGCGGTGACTGGCCCTGTGGGATAGACAGTGCTGGTATGTTGGTAGTCTGGGACCAGTTCTGTAGTGATGTTTCGAACTATAAGATACTTCGTAACATCCCAGCCTGCAAGTGCAGGCTGAATAATTATAGCTAGGAATGGGAGAAGCATCTTCAAAATCATGGTGAGTGTTTTGTTGGCATCCGCAGCAAGGTGGTGTTTGTTTGCCAGGAGACCCAAATTCATTCTTGATATGTATACCGGCGGGAGAAAAACCACACTTCAAGAGCCACTCGCGGTTGAGGTGGCTCTAAACCAGATCAAGGTATATTCGACGATTGGAAGTCGTAACCCCACCACACGCCCTCGGGGTAGGCGCGATCTGCATCAGAATCTCGTCTCCACAGAATGCCCATGGAAGGAGACTTCATGTCCAACTGTTGACTTTTCCATGAGGATATTCATCAGATATCCCATGCTTCCTGTCTCCAGGTCCAATTCATGAGCGCTGAGGACTTCTGAATAATGCGCGCGGCTCCCCAAGAAAGCTATGAGACTTTCCAGAAGGGAGAGATTGTGACGACGCTTCGGGGCCTCGGGATAACTCCGGAAAAGGGATTTGTTCTTTTGATTGATAGCGTCGCAACCCTTCGCGAGCGCAACTGGCGGGGTTGATCCGGAAGGATGGACTTCCCTGCTGCCTAACATTGGTGGCTTGAGCTAACATAAATTTTAGTATGTACCTGAGGGAGGAGAATAACAAAGGGGTGGAAGACGAGGAGCTGCCCACCACGCAGAAGTTGCTGGGACATGCAATGGAGATCGCGGCTCCTTTAGATTGATACTTGATCCCTAACGCCCTGTGACAACTAGTCTGACACCACCTCATGTGCGCAACGCGCCAAGGTGCAAACCTATCATATCATTATCTCAATACTCCCGCTCATATTATCTTGGCGGGCGGGAACGCTGGATCTGACAGGTTGAGAGCAGTGCTGCCAAGGGCTCCGGTGTTTGCAAGACAAGGATTGCGCAACTCTTGTGATCGATGGAAGGGACGCCTTACTGGTTCGTCTGATGCATCCAGCCAAGTTACAGAAGCCTCATAGCAAGTGCCTACTCCATACATCAGAGAACGGTATCTTCCAATGATTAGAAAAAAAGTTCTCCCAATCCTTTGAAGTAATCTATGAGGATCGGCGTTAGAAGTCAAGACTAAAAGAGGTAGTCTGCCTAATGCGAGAGGTAGATTTTATAGCTCAGCTGTGTATTTACAAACGTGCACTTTGCTTCTTAAAAGTTATTCAATACTGGGATTTCTAGGTATTTCCGTTAGATTTTTGTATAATTAATGATTATAATTAGCCTACTACATATCTTTTATTTTCACGAAAAGGCAATAATTGCAGGAGAATCAAGATCGCGTAGGTGTAAGCGGGGCGCTGCTCCGGTGGGTGACCAGCAAAGCACACATACGACAACAAAGCGTTGGGGGGCTTCAGGATTTGATCTAAATCAATCAATCAATCAATCAAGCACCCCAAGCAAACGCCAGGACAACGCGACCATGAAGCGCCTAATTAGCAGGCTAGTATGATACCTAATCTGGTAGGTCGGGGCGCTGGGGCTGCCGCTGAGTCCGACCCCACCGTGGGCTTAGTGAACTTGAATGCCGCGGATTATCTCGACTGCTGGAAGATCACCAACACTACTCTCTGTGCGCCACTCTCTTGTTCCCTCGCCATTGTCGACATTGATAGCAACAACATACATGTTGACCACTGGGTGGCTCGTTACGCCAACTTCACCCTAACGCAGTTCTACACCTGGAACCCATACCTCGGTCTTCCGCTCCTGGCGAACGGAGATGCTGTTTGTGCTAGGTAAGTACTATCGTGCATCTAATGATTCGAGCTTTATTGGCTTAGATCTGACCACTCCTCTAAGCCCTCCAGGAGGTATCTACATTCCCCCGTCGGCGCCGGTGCCAACGACAACCACAGCCACAACCACAAACCCCCTAACGTCCGACTCCTCATACTCCACTACAGCCACTACCACGTCCTATGTCTCTGCCCCTAGTCCGACCGTGTCAGGGACCACGCCGTACTGCTATAAATGGTACACAGTTCAGTCCGGTGATACCAGCGACGGATTTCTCCCAAAATATGGTCTCACTTTGAGTGAGTTCCGGGCCCTAAACACATACATTGTTACTGGATGTAGCAATCTATGGCCAGACTACAGCTACTGTGTCGGTGGCGTTCGCAGAGCAGCAGTACGACCAGGGCGACCTCGTCTTCAACGACGACGACTATGTCGAGCCCGATAAGCACGCCCACGCCGATTCAAAGCGGTATGGCAAGCGGATGTACTGACTTCTACGAGGCGAAGAGCGGTGATGGATGCTGGGCCATCGCAACGGATCACGGCATCACGCAGCAGACATTCATCGACTGGAACCCGGCAGTCGGGGCAGATTGCATTGGTCTGTGGCCAGAATATTGATACTACGTCGCTATCTAGACTATAGATTGAAAAGTTCAAGAATGAAATCACTGACTACGGTTCACCACGAGGCCCATCAATCTCTTCAGCGTAAACCACCCTTCCAGAGTATCTCATCGCACCTTGCTCGTCACTCTGCGTATCCACTTCAAATTCATCGGGAAACTCAAGATTATGCATAGTACACTGCCCAACCTGCCAGCAAATACTACTCCCATCACGTTTCCACTCTGCCTCGCGGAAGTTGTCGGGCCACCCATACTTGCTCTGTAGGATATCTTTAATCATGGCGCCCTACTCCATATCATTAGCGAAAAAGAAAGGTCTTCTCCTAGGATATCGAATATAACAAACATCTTCTTCCTCTTCCGGACACAGAGACCGATCGCCTAGTGCATTGATGGGGACAACCTTCAGTGGTCTGATCTTCTCCAGCCAATTGGCCAGCCATGTTGGCGCATGGTGCGGGTAGTAATTCCGGTAATGTTTCCAGTCATCTGGGCGTTCGGGCTGGTGATCGTAACCAGCTGGCACGTCGGGTCCCGGCGGGTTATACAGGAAATCTTCAACGCGGATCGTATCTACATGCCGTCCCCGGGGTCAGCATCAAAGCAACATATCGACAGCTATCTACAAAACAAGACTGGCGGGCGCATAACTGACTCTCCTTAAGGTCCAGAACAATATTCTTCCCCTGGTCGTCCGAGCATACGAGGGCCATCTCATGCGTGAGGAGATGATCGAGCCGCGGCTCCTGGACCTCAAACAGGCCCGGGTCTCTTCTGCCCCGGATCTCGTCGTCTTCTAGATAGACCATCGCGCGGGAATACTGGTAGAACTCGACCCTCCTCGAAGTCGACGCGTCGTAGAGATACGGGATCCGTTTCATGAGCGAAACCACCGCGGGGCTGAAGCCGAGTTCTTCGCAAAGCGCCTCATTGATCGCGTGGCCGGTGTCCTTTGGTGGCCACACGAGCTCCCAGCGCTTGATGTAGTTGAGTTGTAGGTAAATGCGGTAAATGTCTTTGATTAGTTGCACGATTTCGTCTTCGTTGTAGGGCGAACGGTAAGGGGCAATCCGGGCCTCTGGTTGGCTGTCGAGTGAGGCCATCGTTGCTGCGGGGTGTCGTAGTTCCCAATGTCGGGAGGATATATACCAATTGGCTGTGACGGCAACGAGAAGGATGATAAGAGGGAGTAGCCATGATATAGTCGACATGGCCATCCTCTATCTGAGCTGTGGAGAGGTTGGGCTACAGGGAATAGCGGATGCCAAGTACGGAGGCCTATCGGGACGCACCTGCAAAAACGAAATTTTGGTGTTCGCGCTAGGAACACACTAGGATTCTGCCGGTAGAACTTCTTGATTACATACACAAAAGACTTGCTTAGTTTCACTAATTAGTTACTTATCCTAAGCACCAGCATAAAGGTGCAAGTCCTGCTTAGGTGCTGTATTCTCATCGCGGAGTGACTGCGGTACCCAACCCCCGCAGTGGTGGGGCATGTGCTCGGCGACTGATGTGCCCAGGCCCCGCAATGGATCTCGCCATTGTCTATACATTTGTCAGCTGTATTTAGCGACTTATTTCTGGCTGAAGATACAGTTTGTTCAGGCATAATAATAGCTTGTCCGGCATTAGACTGTTATCACAATGCTGCTGCCCAAAGCAACTCGTAACGCAGGACAGGTGACCACCACCAAAGATCTCCCGCATAAAAGTTTGCTCAAATCGCTCAAGTACCAGATGAAGCCCTAAAGTAAGATTACTTAAAAATATACTTATTCAGTACATCCCTTAGACTTGCGGCGTCTATTACGTTCATAAATCTCTGTAGACGAGTTCTTCGGAAGGGACCGGCGACTGGTTTCAAATAAAGAAGAGGCGGTAATCAAATCACTGAGCTTATGATACCCGTGACTACGAGAGTCGAAGTCTGGATATCTATTGGTAAGGAGTTGACCGACATCGGAGAGCTTGGCCATCCATCATCATCGGAAGCTGCTTCTACCGATGTTCGTAACTGACTTGCCAAGTGTTCATCATTTTGAGCTTACTTAGCCGACAAAGGATTCCGAGGCGTGATAATGCTATCGGCATGCGGGACAAGCTCACCAAGATGCACGAGGTTTTCGGTGTAGATAAATTTATCGCAGGCGGCGACGAAGGGCTTGGGCGTCTTTTGCTCCCCGAGCCCGTATACCACGAGTCCTGACTCGCGTATACGAGCGGCTAGCCGGGTGAAGTCACTGTCGCTAGAGACAAGGCAAAACCCATCATAGCGGTTAAAGAAGAGAAGGTCCATTGCGTCTATGATCATAGCTGAGTCGGTTGCATTCTTGCCGTGAGTATACGCAAACTGCTGGATTGGCTGAATTGAGTGCTGAAGGAGTTCGTCCTTCCAGCCCTTGAGACAGGGACTACTCCAGTCTCCATACGCTCGTTTCGCATGGACTGTGCCGTATTTTGCGATTTCAGCGAGGAGCAGATTGATGGTAGAGAAACGCGCATTGTCCGCGTCGATAAGGACTGCGAGTTTTGGAATGGTATCATCAGCCATGGAATAAAGCGGTTGGAAGGCTAGAGTACATGTCACATTTAGCAGTTAATCCTCGAAGAAGTATTTCCGAACGCTTGCGGCCATTCTATATGATATTTTCGATAATTTGGATGAAGCCCAAATCATGATGAGGTATCTACGTAATGGATTATTCAAGGCCATAGATACCGCTGTGGGATCCCGATTTCTGGGTGCCTGGCGGGCTCTGACAGATAATAAGACTAGAATACTACAGTATAACGCCCGCTTCCATTCCAATACCCTGGAACTTGGTTGGAACTTGAGGTGGCGTATATTTTATCTACTAGCAGGGGAACCATGACAGTCAAGGACAAATAAGCATCAAAATATTCATGGATCCATGCGGGATTTGGACTGGGTAATGCCTGTGGGTGTAACATTGATGATCTCTTTGCGCCGACATCCGAGAAGCCTTTGACCGCGAGGACCCAGGGTGGCAACTGACCATTACCCTTCCGGCTGGTTATTGGTACCTGCGCGGCTTCAATCTGAATAGACTTGAGAAATACGTCGACTGGTTCAACGTCATGACCCATGACATCCACGGGATCTGGGACCAGAGGAATATCTGGACTGGGCCATACCTGAAGGGCCACACCAGTCTGACCGAAATCGAGTAAGGCCTTGATCTCCTCTGGAGGAATGGTGTAAATTCCGACAAGGTCGTCATGGGCGTTGGCTTCTACGGCCGCTCTTTCACCATCTCCGACCTAACGTACACCACGCCACCATCGTGTACCTTTGACAGCGCTGAATTTGCGGGGGAATGCACCAACAAAGCTGGCATTCTTTCCTACTCCGTTAAGTATGTCGTATGTTGATTGGATGGCAATCTCTCGCAGCACGACGTTCCTAACCGCTCTGTAAAGGTCGTCAGCAAGCAAGGCCGGCTAGGGGGCAAGACCTTCCGTGAAATGGATGGTATACGGGTCGAATCAGGTTCGCACCTTGCACCAGTCCGTGCTGGGAAGATAGCACTGACAAAGACTAGTGGATCTCCTCCGACGACAAGGAATCATTCACTGCCAAGAAGAAGTATCTCACTTCGCGCTGCTTGAAAGGTATCATGATCTGATCCCTCGATTTAGACACCCAAGATCATCAGGCGATGACCGGCTTGTTTGGGGAGAAAGCGATGGAGGGCGCTCTCCAAAACACCGGGCTTGATCCAGACGTGGCTGAACAGCTGTCATTCGATCTCTCGGCATGGACCGGAGAGCTCTGCTATACCACGCCTACCTGCACGGACGGGACTCGCGGCGAGCGGGGGCCAGACCAGGTGTGTCAGAGCGGCTACACCGCAGTTGAGATGGCCCATTCTCCGGTCCAGAAGAACGCCGACTTTTCCATGCATGGGGAGTGTGCAGAAGATTGGTGGCGCTATATCTGCTGTCAAACCAAAGCCATGCCACAGAATTGTGAGTGAGTGGGAGCCCCTGAACGGTCAGTCTTTGGCTGTGATCGTGGTTGCGGCGACTCCCAGTTTGAGCTCAAGGACTGGCTGTGACTATAGCCCGGTAGAAAGTCTGTGTGGCAGCGATGAGGTCTCTATCGCTGTGCGTTATGACCAAGATGACGGTGGTAATTTGACCTAAACGTACAAAGACAGTATCTTCGGGCATTGACAGGCCAACGCGACCCAAGGTTAGGAAGAATACTCGAGGAGTCAAGGTCCTTCCATAACAGAACCCTAACAACATGTAGCCTCCATAGAAATATGTAATTCACTAGATTAATAAATATATTTATAATAATGCTATAAGCCAACATGACTTTGTTCCCTACTATATTTATGCATGACTATGTTGGCGTATGTCTAGACAAGAAATTTGAGGAGGAGCGCTTTGGCTACGAGGCCAAAACACTGGCCATGGGACTAAACCTGTACATGATAAGCAAGAATTGTGATATTAGCAGGCAAGGAATCGGGCACAGGCGGTCACTTGAATGGACTAATTTCAAGCCTTGGAAGGGGGCAACCATCCTGCATAATGGGGTGGCCTTTGCAAGTAGGATAGTTATTACACACGATGTCCCAATACCTACCCTGTGGTAGTATTCTTGTTAACTTGTCACTTAGGGCTCCATATTATTTCATTAATTAGAGTCCCAAGCAATAGCAACATGCAATCTATTTCTTTTGCGCCTGCCATTCCCTTTTCATCGGGGTGACCCGGCCTCTTGGCGTTGAGCACTGCCCCCCGGTGGCCAGGGTCTGGGGCATCAGAAGCGAGATGCGCGAGCAAGACACTCTTAACTGCTTCCTGACAAGTGCCTGGACTAGTACATAGAATCAACAGTGAGCCAGAGAACGGCCAGTAGGCAGCCGTATGTATTCCCCGGCGTCTATCACATGGTCTTCACGCCGAGCCATCTAGACAACATCGCTCTCGAATTCCAATCTATACGACGACCAAACAGCGCTATTTCTAGTTCCCAAAAAATCATATTAAAGTGCATTCCCCGCGCAACGCCCCATACCAACCCAAAAAGCAAAAGATGTCGCTCACAACCACAACTACTGCCACAGTACCTCCTACTGTTACAGATCTCCTCACATTTACGACTCCATTTATCGAGACAGGTAACTGCTATAACTACGCCCAAAAACTAAGCCCGAGCGTGGTGCGTGGCGAGACGCAGTACTCGCCGTATCTCGTATCCGACCCGACCCTTGACAGCTTCACCTCTTGCCAGCCCTCTGGTTGGGCATCGGTCATTCCGGAGAGCCGATTTTCGTTCAGTCCCGCTGTGTGTCCGTCGGGATGGGTGGCATGGGAGATAGGTGCCACGACGCCCGAAATAGTGGGATCAGGGGTTGTAACGACCGCTTGGTGCTGTAATAGGTAAGAAAGACCCTGCGATACATACATATTAAGCTCTCTACTGCTACTAGTACTACCTACCAATCAAAATTTCCGCCCACCCCCTCAACTAATGATATCTTGTATTGCTAACTTCACTTATTTATAGCCCATTCACCCTCTACCCTTCCGCGGACTACGCTTTCGCACAAACCCCGGGCTTCGAAAAGCCATGCATTAACACCAAAACTAACGGAGACGTCAACCTGACTCTGCATATCCCCTGGCACATCTCATGGCAGGACGCCGACATCCCGACACTTACGCCGGCACCGCCATCTCTACTAGCAGCCAGCGCAACGACGCTCCGGTCCTGGGACGCGGGCTGGGAAGCGCCCACCACCAGCACCCCGACCATTGTCGAGTCAGCGGTCGAAAACGACGACGGGGGCTTGGGTGGGTTAGGGAAGCTCATCTTGGGCTTAGCCCTTGGCTTGGGTGGGGCGCTGCTTATCTTGATAATTGTCTGCGTTTGCTTTTGCCGGGGGCGCCATGGGATTGATGCTACTGTTATTAGTCCTCAGTCTGAACGGCATCAGTCGTCGAGATTGAGTCGCTCAATTGGGAGGAAAGATAATAGTGAGTGAGCCTCAGCCACCTGGCTCATAATGATGTGATGTGGTGTGGGGTATGTGACTTGTGGTCCGGTCGAGGGGGGTGGTGGATGAATACATTGGGGCATCCTGTTTATCAACTAGGGACGACTCGGGGATATAGCGACGACCAATACAAAGATTTGTCTGGTTAAGG
Source organism: Aspergillus ustus (assembly GCA_000812125.1). Classification (NCBI taxonomy): domain Eukaryota; kingdom Fungi; phylum Ascomycota; class Eurotiomycetes; order Eurotiales; family Aspergillaceae; genus Aspergillus; species Aspergillus ustus. Next base: position 21,801 of record JOMC01000053.1, on the reverse strand, counting down.
CTGTTGGGAAATAGACCGCCTATGTACATATTCAAGTTGGCTTAGACAACGTTTACTTTTCGACAAATCGGTAGTGAAACCTCAGCTCTGCCCCATCACTCCCTCAAGCCACTTATACGCTGCAGACAGACTATCCGGATATCCCATATGCGGCAAACCCGGATAGAATCTTCCTTCCTTGGGGCTCCCATAACTGAACAGGGCAAGACAGTCTTCTATTGGTGTGATCCCATCATCCATTCCCTGGCAATGAATCAGCACGACCATCGGTCAAATAGTATGGAAGACGGGCGTACATTCACAAGAAGCAGCCTGCACGAAGGTTGATCCGCAACCCCAGTCCGTATCAACGAGAACTTCTCCTGCGCCTTCTGGCGGAATTCCTCGGGGTCATCGTACCCGTACTTTCTCGCCCATGCGGCGAGAATGCTGTCCGACACAGGATATTAGCGGATTGACGCCTTGCGAATGAAATCATGGATATGGGATTAGCCTACGGGAATGGATACTCATGGTCCTCGACCCGACTCAACCAACCTGGGTCAAGGAAGTGATGAATACCCGGGCCGTGCGCGATACAGCCTAGTAGTCGGCTGCGATGCGTATGCGCTGCGCGCACGGCGTAGAATCCGCCCGCGCTCAGACCCCAGATTACGATCTTCGTCATATCGATCTCGGTTCGCGACGCCATGTACTCCAGGACGCTATCGAGCAGGCGATCGGGGGATGCAGGATCCGTCGGGTCCGCGGGTGAGTCTGCCGTACCTGGTATCTCGCAGATGACCACGCCCCATCCGCGCTTGACGATCTCCTGCGTTCGCTGGCTATTGTCTGGTCTATACCCATCTAGACCCGTCATTATCAACACGTAGGGTGCAGGTTGGTCGACGGTTGCATGCTCTGGTATGCGGACGTATATCGGGATGTGCGGACCCTCGTTACTCGCCCGATACGTGTATGGAATCCTGTGTTCTTGGATCCGTGGCGTCCAGAATGATGTCGCGGCGAGGTAGACCTTCTTCTGGCGCTCGAATGCGTCGCTCTTTAGGCCCGTGTCGGTTGGTCCGACGTAGGGGAACCGCGATATTCGGTAGATGGCTGCTGCGCGGAGGAGGAGCTGCGATGCCGTTTGCGTATCGCCGCTCTCTAATGCCTCCGAGGCGCGCTGTTCCAGCGATTCTGCGGCTGGGAGGAAGGCTCGTGTGTAGGCGTCTGACAGGGCGTCGTTGATGTTGTTCTGTACGGCTTAGCGAAAAGCAGTGCTTATGGAGAGGGGGGCTTACTGCAATTAGGTGCGCGAAAACCGGCTCAAAATCCTCGATGTTGCCGTCGTGGAACGGATAGACGGATTTCTGACACTGCGAATCGTTAGACCCCACGAACTCAAATGAAAGTCATGAATTTGAAAGATGGGATCCCCACCGAAAGCCTCCATTTCGACTCCCATAAAACCTTTATCGATCCTTTGTGCGGATACACCGTCTCGAACTTGTCGCCGAGTATCCAACCCATCGTGGTGAGCGAATGTCCCCGCAATCGAAAGATCTGCCGCTGAAGAGTGAATTCAAAATCTCCGTGAATGTGGGCAACTGGTTTTATTTGACAGGGCTCGTCTGTCCGCAAACGACTGGACTGTTACACTAGCCCACGTGGGAGATGTGATGTGGTGTTGCACCGGCTGCGGAAGGCGCACATTCCCGGCCATTTTTCCCGTCCAATCTTTCCACCCCCACCCCTCCAATGGCAGGTGATTTGTAACAGGGTACTAACAGATCGAAATCTAGGAGGTGTTATATATCTCCAGGTTAAGGTAACAGGTTCTACGTGTCTCAAAGTGGAAGACACTTCGACTCCCTCATTACGTGATCTTGGGGCGGCTGGCTGGATCGGGGTGCTAGGTCTTGATGTAGGTGTCATCCCTACATTCCTGGGGACGGCAATGGGCCCGTGCCCCGATTTTACTAATAAAATAGAGATTGGTAGTTGCTACTACAATGTAACTCCTTGTGAGGAATACGCTGCCTAGCATGATGCTGATATTATAGGCGTGTACTAGTACCTCTTTAACCTACAGATTCTAAACATCCACCATGTTTTACCATTGCTTTTTAGCGTTTCACAATTAAAGCCATCCCACACTGGTATACTCCAACGGGCATTTGTACTTTTCCGGCTAGGAGTTCGCTGTCTTTGTACAAGTGGTTCGTTGTGTCTCCTTTGTTGTTCACCGTAGGGGTAGATTTAGGTGTTTAAACTTCTATTTCAATATTACATCTACCTTGGCAGCTTCTTGCACTTCCTTCTTTATTATAGACAGCGGGGCGGACGACTTGGTGCTAGATTGATTGGTTTTTTTTTTTTTTTTCTTTTTAGATTCTCAAACGCCGTGCTCTGTTTGAGCCATCGCTGTTCTTTGACGCATTTCCTTGTCTATATCTCATTCAATGTCTCGCAGACCATGAATATAAGATGCAAATTCCCTCTCTCACCTTAAGCAAGTCCAGAAAGCCAACCATCATCATCACCCTACCTACTTATCTACCACTCAATCACACACACTCCCACCCATAAATCCCCACCAAAATGCCTCGCAGCTGCAGCAAATGCATGCTAATCTCGTCCTCGTGCCGGATGACTTGCCCCGCATGCCTGAACACCAAATCGCGCGACAGCCTGATCGTGAAATCCAGCAAGAAATCGCGCCAGATCCCCGTCTACGCCTCCAAGACGACATTCCAGGATGTCCTCGACGCCTTTAACAAGGCTGTTCATGGAGAGTATACCTGTTTGTATGATGAGGATGATGAGACGCCGGATCTGGATGATCCTATTGTAAGTTTTACAAACTCTATGCTTCCTGTTACGCCACCGTCCCCTTTTTCCTACGCTTGTTGTGGCAGAGTTGAAAAGCAGCTGGTTTTGCTAATCTGCGATTCATATAGTCCGAGCGCTTTCTCCAGAAGAACAAAGAAATGCACGTCTACTCGATGGCGGAGTGGCGTCTCCGGCGCCTGTCTCCTCTTGGGCGTGAGATCGCCGAGGCGAGGGGTCAAGTCTAGTCCAGTGTGCTGGCTTACACTGGGCTTGGAGGTTGGAGGTACTAAGGGGTTAGATTAGCTATGGCATAGGTCGAGAGAAAAACGAAACGAAACCTATGGATGGCTATTAGCAAGCGATGTTTTGTTCAATCAATCAATTCTTTTCTTCCCCGTGGTGGTGAACGTGTAGCTGTAACTATGTAATTCATACAGACTTTTTATATCTAGAATTATTGTAGGACAGGAGATCATTAGTGTAGCTAGAGAGCTTTCGTCCATCACAATTCGTTCCCCTGTGCACATCTGCCGATGATCGTATACATACCGTTGGTAGAGTCTAAGAGCCACATATGATTTGCTTACACTGCTAGCTTCCTGTATAATTCGCTTGAAGGGACCCTTACTGCGACGACAAGTCTTCAAGTTGGCTCCAAATATGGTCTGTTCTTCTGATCATTGGGTCCGTTTTGGCTCTTTTTCTGGCCAATATCCAGGTAGAGGGTTGAGTCTAGACCTAGTTAGAATGGGCAATCATTGTCTTCTTTGTTTCTCTCCCTGATAACAGCTCATGGAAGAGATCTCTTTCTCTCTGCTTGACTGGATCCCATCTACTCTTATCCTTCCTTGTCAGGCCCCGTCTTTGTGCTGCAGTATTAAACTATGCATTACAGTTACACCATGCGATTTAGCTCTAGTGAACAACAAGACCTTGTTAGCATGGCTGCTTTCTACCTACCTTTTGTTACATCACATCTTTGTTGCCGCTTCTTCCTAAAGCCATCTTTGTCCAGTCGCCCTGAGGTCCGCATCCCATCAACTGCGTCGGCTTTGAACCGCATGTACAATGGTCATGTCTTTAATGAATCTCTTTATGCCCCCGGCTTTGTTAGCAGCATTCACTATCAGTCTAGCCCAGCTATAAATAGACCTCTGTAGTGCTGTCAACTCTCCAGATCAACACCTTCACTCATCACCAAACTCACAAGATCTGTCTTAACACCAGGTCTACTCTTTCAAACAGAATACTTCACTCAGCTCAATTGACAATCAAACCACACGCCTCTACAGCCCCAACTAGAGGAATGTCTCACCAGACTCCCAACAACCAAACCCAGCCCACTAACAACCACGCATCCAAACCCCGCCGAAACAGGAGGCGAAGCAACTCCCCACGCTCTCAAAGCCAAAGCCCAAAGCAAAGGCGAAACCAGGGTCCACACACCACCCAAGACCAAAACCCGGACCAAGCGCAAGGAGAACGCCCCTTCACAGTCCCCGAAAACCACCAATACTCCATCCTCCCCAACGACGACACAATGCCGTCCTCATGCGCCCACTGCGGCCACGATAGCAATTATCACCGCATAATCTGCCCAAACACGCGCTGCGGCCAGCCCAAACTGCCCACCAAGGTCACAATCACAAACATGGGCTCGTTCACCGAAATCCCCATCAAGCACGACCTCACAACCTTCGGCGACGTCCTCGCCGCATATAACAAAAAACACTCCGCACATGCGCGCTCGGTAGCAGCTGCTGCTGCCGCAACACCGCCCCCCAACCTCTTCCCCGCGTTCACGGAATCCGCGAAGCATAGCAAGCCGTCGGCTCCTGTCGCCTTCGATAAACTATGGATATCCGTCGGTGGCCCGCACAACAAATTCCGGCCACTCAGCCTCGTCGCCCCGATCACGCGCGCGTGGGTGCGCGACAATTCGCTGTATCTCTATGTCGACTGGGAGGGGAAGCGCGAGGCAGAGGAGGCATTTGCGGCGGGGCAGCGTAGGAATGCTGCGCGGGACTTGTGTAGGGCTTGGGGCATTCGATGGGATCACTCTTGGGAGTCGCCGGAGGCTGTGCAGGATGCGCTGGATGCGTGGGAGCATGCGAATGCGGATGCGACTCGGATGGACCGGGAGGGTGGTGCCGCTGCCCAACAAGGGGAGCGGAAGGTGGTGGATGTTGTCGAGGAGGAGGATGATGCCCAGGAGGGCTGGTCGCAGGTGACTTCTGCGAAGGAGAAGGCGAAGCGGAGGAAGAACTAGGCTATGTACCTAGCTAAGTAAGTGCACCCGATCGTCGCTTCCTTATATACCAAGTGAGTCGCTCCTTCCTTGTTTATGCTGTTGTTTTCTCCCTTTTCTTATTTTCGCTCTGTTCTGTCTTTACGGGGGCGTTATTGGATTCACAAGTGGATATATATCATATGAGAAACCTCAAAATACCAACAAAAGCAATATAAAACAAGACCAAAAGAAAGCAGAAGAACATTAGCCCAACTTTTGTAATTCAGTAGCAGCCAGATTGTAATCGCCCTCACGCGTCGCATGTAGTAGATATAAACAGCATCGCCGCGCTATCCTCGCTCGCTCGGAGAATTTATAGATACGCCAACACAGCAATAGGTAGCAGCAGAGCCCAACGCAACGATGCGCTGGCTGACCGCCACTCCACTTCGCCCACTTAATTAGACAATGTCCTTCTCTCTCCTAGAATCTTCCTCAACACTTGTGATCTCGAGCTTACCATTCTAAGAATGACATCAAAATGATAATATTCATACCGATATTAGCTATCCTAGCGGGCGTCGCTATCGTCCTGCGGCGGCGGTTTCTCGCGCAGAGAGATGAGAACTCACCACGCGTCGTGGTCAAGGGACATACATTCTCTGAGACCGTGGAAAGCAAACCGACGGCTGTGCAGGAGATAAAGAAAGTTGAGAGTGTGCGCCGGTGTTGTATTATCGGTGCCGGGCGCGTTGGTTTGTCCCCCTTACCTACCTACTCACCTAACTATCTATCTATATATCTAGCTGTCTACTTTCGAAGGGCGCAGAAAGTACTAACTAAACCCACAGGCGCGATAACAGGTCTCATCCTCGCATCGAAAAATCCCGCCGTTGAATTCTGCATCGCCGATACGAACGAGCGGCAAATAAACGCGTGGAAATCAGATCGGCCGCCGGTTACCGAGCCCGGGTTGGAAGACCTGCTCTTCGACGATGACTGTCTTGCTATTGAAGGGACCCATGGTGATGGTGGTGGTGCTGGTGACCCCGGTACGGCCCCAGCTCACACCAACAAGAGCGAGCCACAGGTTGGGCGGCGCCGGAGGTTGACCAACCTGAGCTTTTCATCCGATGTGCATGCGGCAGTCTCGAGGTCGCAGATTGTTTTTCTTTGCGTTGAGATGGTGTGTATAACCGTCTCTCTGTCCCTCTGTCTCTTTCTTCCTTTTTGGTCGTTTCCAGCACTGATTGACGAGCTTAGCATGGCTCAACCCCATCCTTCGAATACCTCGATCTAACCCTAAAGCTCATCGCGGCCGCAAGCAAAACTCCCAAGATCCTCGTCCAGCGAAGCACATCTCCCTACGGAGTAGTCCAACATATCAAGAACCGGGTACGCACCCTCCCCCCTGTCCATTCCTTAACTTCCCCAAATCAATACTTATCCATACTAACCCCTAACTCAAACCAACCAGCTCAAATCCCTCTCCCCAGCCCCTAATCCAATCTCCCACACAATCCTGACAAACCCCCCCTTCACGCTCCCCGGCACCTCCATCACCGACTCTTTCACACCCTCGCGCGTAATCATCGGCCACATCTACACCCCCGACTCACGACCCGAGGACATCGATGCGCTAAAAGCGCTATACACGCCCTTCGTACCTCCGGAGCGAATCGTCACCATGGATGCGTTCTCGGCCGAGCTAGGCGGCATGCTTAGCAAGGCGGTTATCGCGCAGCAGATGGTTAGTCTTTCCTCTGTGAACGTACTTGCAGCTGGGTGTGAGGCGAGTGCAGGGGCGGTGGGGTGGATGCTTGGTGTTGAGAGTGCTCAGTCGCTTGGGGGTGGGAGCGGGAGGGGGATGCAAGATCTTCGGAGGGAGGTTAAGTGTTTGGTTGAGATGGCGAGCGGGGTGGGCATGGAGGAGGTTGCGGAGTACTGGCGTGCTGTGTTGAAGATGCAGGAGGGGATGTATCGAAGGGCTGTCGCGGGGCTGGTTAAGCAGTTGGGTGCACAGGTGGAGGGGGGGAAGAAGAGTGTTGCTGTTCTGGGCTTTGAGGAGGCGATGGAGATGGGGGGTATTGCGGTGAATGAGCTTACGCGTGCTGGGCTCGGGGTTTACTTCGTTGGTGGGCATATGTTGAAGGAGGGACAGGAAATGAAGGATTCTGTTGGAGAAGGTGTTGTCGCTACGCGAACAATGGAGGAGGCGACGCACGCCGGCTGCAGCGGGATTATCTTGCTGGGCACCTCAGGGACGCAGGGTATGGACTGGCAGAAGATGGCAAGCGGGATGAAGGAGCGCAAGGTTCTAAACTTGGGCAGTGGAGTGGATGCAGTCAAGATGAGGCAGCTAGGGTTCGAGATACTGTAAGATTGGATACGGATAGCAAGGGGGTGTTGTTGTAGGCTATGTTGGGGACTGTGAAATAATGGAATTGTTGGAGGATATACTGTAGACCTTGATGTACAAGAGACGGCCTGTTTTCTCCTTCCTCTCATTCCAACTCGTCTATATTGCCTCCATCGCTGCTCCCTTTCTGTCCTATAACCCCCTTGGGCCATAGCTACATGATTAAGTTTAGCGATATATTCCCAGAATCATGAATCTAGGAGCTATAGACTATTCTGGTGAAATAACAGTCACATAACCTTGATCAGGAGTTCATCAGCCGTGCAACTCGAGTCGGCTGACGCGAAACTGTACTGTTGGCCGTTTGCGGCGATCCACCAACGCGTTCCGAGAAATTGGCTGTTAATCTAGACCTGGCCACCATAATAACAACCATTTCTCTGGAAAATGTACCATGGATCAGGCCATGTGGTGTGACCTCTGGTTGGGGCTCCAGGGCATGACATCACTCACCCCCGTCTCGGTGACCGAAACTATTTTATGCTTGCTTTTGCGCATCCCGAACAAAATATTATTCTTTGCGGTCTGCCTTGCAAATCAAAAACTGTAACCATGAGATCAGATCTCTACATAGTGACCCATCTCCAATTTTAGAAATTCCCCGCAAAATGCCCCTCGGCACCCTCTCCGTCTCCAACACCTCCATCCCGCAATACGCGCCCCTCTACCCGGTAGGGGGGAGCGACTACACCTGCGAAGCCGCACTCACGCTCACCTACACCACATCTTCGGAATGCGTGCGCCGCTTCGTCCCCGATATGCTCGAGCTCGACTCCGAGCCCGAAGTCACCATAATGATCCTCCAGCACACAATGACCTCCTTTGGGCCCTACACCGAGTACGTCCACTCCGTCAAAGTGAAATACAACGGCGGCGAAGAGTTTGATTATTTCATTTTGCTTATCCTAGACAATGATGCCCCGATTGCCTGTGGTCGTGAGCAGTTTGGGTTTCCGAAGAAAGCGGGCAATGTATCCCTGGCGCTGAGCACGCCGTCGAGTGTCGTTCGCGCGTGCGTCGAGAGACCGGTCGGGCAAAGGATTTTGGAGGTGGGGTTTCGGCCTGAGCGGAAACTGGAGTTGAAGGGCACGCCAGTGCAGAGGACGATGCACGGGTTGAATTTGAGAGTTATTCCCTCTGTTGCTCAGGGGTATCAGGTCCCGTCTATTAAGGAGTTGGTTCCCGTTGATATCAGTCTGCAGGCAGCCGAGGTTTGGCAGGGAGCTGGGTCTATCTGCTTCCCCGAGCCGTCGGCGTTTGATCCCATGCATGAGTTGAAGGTTCTGAGGTATGGGACTGCGACGCTGTTGCGCAATGCGGAGCTTGCTATGCGTCTGCCTACAAAAGTGTTTTCGCTATAATCCAATTGGCGTTGTTAGAAGCACCGTGTTGCTACTTGCTTTGGAAGGAGGGGAAATTGCTAGCCAGATGCTCAAGTGTATATTTATTCGCGTGATATAAAACAATTACAAACATTCTAATTCACAGTCCAAAAACGCTTATAATCTCGAGATGGGGATCAATCAAGAAAGTCTTGACAATCCACTCGAAGTACTTATCGGCGTTTACCTATGTATGTCCACCTGATCGTTCATTCCATGATATTATTCATTAATATGGTACACAATAGGTGAATATGGCAGATTGTATGCTATGAATGTCAAATCATGCATTACCAGGGAAATTATATATACTCACGGAACACATAAACAAGCAAAAAGAGGTGAACACGCTACAATGTTATTCAATCACAAAATCAGGAACCGCGCGCGAAGGAACATAAAACTCACTATTCCGCTTCGCCTTCCCAAGACTCTCATGATCGCGTCTCACAAACCACTTCCAGTAATCAACCGCGCGATAGACCTCCTTTCCGAAGGAATACCACGCTCTCACCACGAGCTCTGCCCCTCCTGCTCCTCCTCCTCCTCCTCCTCCTCCTCCTCCTCCTCCACTTCCCTGCGGAATATACTCAACTTTAAACTTCGTCGGACACGCCCGACACCGCCAAATAAACCGCGGATCCCCGGCGCCTTCCCTCATCTGACTCTCTTCCGAGGGCGTCGGGTCCCGGAATATCTTCCCCGCAGGGATAGTATTCCGACGAAGACCGGCCGGGAACGCACTCGCCATAGCATGCGTGAGCACCGGCCCATTAGGGGCTGCCTGTGCAGCCTTCCGGCGCGCCGCCTGCGCCGTCGGCGGCGCGGTTGCGGTCGTGAGATGTGCGCAGATACGCAGTGGGAGGGATGTCACGTCGACGGCGCTGAGCGCGGCGTTTTTCGCTGCGCGTGTGATGCGATGTTCCTGCGCGAGAATGAGATTGCGATTGAGCCATCGCGCGGATGAAATAAGTCGATAGTTCACTATTCCCGCCGTAATGGTAAAATCGCCCTCGAATAGCTCGAGCGGAGGACTGGTTACTACACCAGCGGCTCGTGCGTCGAAGGTCTGCTGGATATGAGGCCACACGAGGCTATACCCACCCCCGCCCTGCTGTTCGCTCTGTTCGCTCTGCGGCCAGTAATCGATCGTCGCCTCGAACCCGAAACAGCTCTGCGTGAACTTATTACATCGATGCGCGCGAGGGGGTTTGAGAGGCGGGTGCGCCGTCTCGCACAGAATACAATACTCGTGACCTGGGAGATCGCGCGCGAGCAGTCTGCAGAGTGAGCCCTCGGGACCGCCGTGGTATAGCCGTGCGCGGCCGCGGAACTCCGCCCATGAATCCGTGCCTAGTTTCTCGAGGGCGAGTTTGCAGGTCAGGGATAGGCAGGCGAGCGCTGCGGGTGGGAGGTGCGTTGTAATTGAGTATAGGAGTTCGAGGGGGATAGCGAACAGGGCGGAGCATTCGTTTGGGTCGGCTGCTGTGGATTGTGACGGGGTGCGGTGGAGGTATGTTTGTTTTTTGGATGTGGGTTTCTTGCGTGTTGGTTTGGATTTCAACTTCTCGAGTGGGGCTCGTCCTTGAATTGTGGTGTTGTTTCGACGAGTCTGTCGAGCGGGTTTCGCCGGTTGTGGTGGTTGAAGGCGCCTGGAGCGCCGTACCGGTGGCATGTTGATCTTGTTGTCGCAAAGCAGAGTCAGTTTTTGTGTCGTTTTATATTTTTGCGCGACGGGCCTGATTGGCCTGTTGCCTGGTTGCTGCCTGGTCCGGAAGCTCCCCAACCAATCGCCTCGAATTTCCAGCTATAATACCCCCCTTGATAAATTAGTAGGTTAGGTACCCCAAGCCCACTAACCGCTCGCCCCTCCTTGGCCCGGCTTGGCTGGGTTCCATCCTCCGCGATGGGCGGGACACTTCCAACGTTAGCTGAACATCGCATTGCATTGCGACATCCGACTCCAAACTGTACATAATCAAACCCTGCATCTCATATCACACTATTCCCGCATATTATACATAAACATAACCACAATATCACCATGGCGGCGTTCGACTCCTTCATCACCGCAATGGACGACGCCCGCTCCCTCAACCCGGTAACAGTCTTCCGCACGTACCGGAACCCACTGCACATCCTCTTCCTCATAATATACTACCTCATCCTCGCCATCGGGTGGATCTTCTGCGCAATCGCACTCCCGTTCTTCTATCTCTACATCTTGATCAAAGCCCAAATCGACGCGCGGTATTTCCCGCCACCGAAGGAAACCGCGAATGGGGAAGCGGATCTTCCTGTTCCACTTAAGCAGCGCAAACGACGGCTTACATTGCCGCTTTCCGAGGGGGAGGATGAGGGGCGGAGTGTGGAAAAGAAGGTCAAGAAGAAGAAGAAGCAGGTTACGCTCCTGCAGCATCAGTCGCTCTTATTTCTCAAGTTACCCGCCGAGGTAAGGAGGATGATCTACCTCGATGTGATTTGCTTGCCTGGGCGCGTGGAATTGTGTGTCTCGCATGCAAATCGGCGGATGTATGGCTTCGCTGCCGGGGAAAGGGAGGAGGAGAATCCGGATATCCTGGGCTATCCGCATTCTGCGTGGGTGGCGCTGAATTCTGCGGGGGATGTGCTTCTGGGGTCGATTCCGAGGATGCACGATAGTCGACCCACGAAGACGGATAAGACGCGGAGGTTTCGAGTTTTAGGGCTGCTCGCCTCATGTAGAAGAATGCATGTCGCGCCTGCGCTTCTTCTGCTTTTCGCTAACAGTGTATGTAGATACTCCGAGACGATCGATCTGCTATACCAAGAGACAAACTTCAACATCAGGTCTCCAATCACGATGCTCAGTCTGCAAGCAACAACTATACCGCATCGCTTTTCATTGATCCGCTACTTACACATCGAGAAAGTCCTTGGCGTCCCCGGCTGGCTCGACATCGACTTTTCAGCGTACTCTTTCGGCGACTGGGAAAAGGCCTGTGCTGCGATTAGCACGATTCGCGACCTGCGTTGCCTGCGCGTCTCGTTTAGTCGCACGCTCCGCGAGCCGGGCCAATACGGTCTCACTGAATATATGAATCCGTTGATGGCGCTGAACGCGGTGGAGTTTGTCGTGCGCTTCAACTGGGCGGCGCATGCGACCGTCGATCGCATTCTGGCCAAGTGTCAGAAGAAGCTGCCGTTCAAGGTTGATGTGCATCCAGCCGCGCCTGAGTTGGAAGCGAGCATTGAAGTGGCCAACGAATGAGACTGAATAAATAGGATGAAAGGTAAAAAGCACCCTGCACGGTCTGCCGGGATGCGGTCATTGAATTCATTTTGTGCCATCGATCAAGCATTCTATTCGTGCACTCGATCTTATCTGCAGGCGATGTGCGAACTATTGGCATCCCGGCGGCGATCGCCAGCTGGAGGAAGAACTTCACTAAATATGATGCGTTGATTGGTCTAGCAAAGTAGGAATGCATCATCCCGCATGCTGATGATCCAGATTGCGATTATGTTTAGCGCGAACGCCCTAAAGCTGACCACAATTCCTCGCACGCAAGACAGTCATTTTACTCTTTCGCGTCTCGAACCAACCTCCCCACCCGGATCCTCACCGTCACATTGAAGCTTCAATCCCATCACAACCACAAAGATGGTTGTATCCGAAGACTCCCCGCTCCTCCCCTCGCCACCCGACACCGAAGCGAGCGAAGCCGATCCGCACACCGCGAAGCGATCAGGTCTGCTTATCGTGTACTGCGGGTTCCTCGGTAGGTACAATATTTACCATCCGTAGGATATGATGCACGAACTAACCTCCCAGCTTCCCTCTGTAGGGGTACTAATCGCCAGCGCCGATGAATCGATCATGATTTCAACATACACCGCCATCGCCTCGCAGTTCCATTCCCTGTCCGAGGGCTCGTGGCTCGTTATGGCGTATAATTTCGGATACTGCATTGCGCTGCCTGTTGTGAGTCATCCGCGCAATACTCGTTATCTGCTATCTGCTCTCTGCTCTCTGCTATCTACTATCGATGTATCGATGGTATGTACATAGCGTGCCGCTAACACGCCCTACTGGACTCTAGTGCAGTGTCCTCGGTGACGCCTACGGGCGCAAGAAAGTCCTGCTCGGCGCATATTCGCTCTTTGGGCTGAGTTGTCTTGCTTGGTAGGTCGCACGCTGCTCCAGTCCAGGTGTCGTTTGATATGATCCTGATAAATTATTGGTAGCGGCGCTTGTACGTCAGTCACGCAGCTTGTTCTCGCGCGAGTCCTTAGCGGAGCAAGCGGTGCAGGCATTATAGTCATGGTCTCGGTTATCCTGGCAGGTCCGTTCCTCCTCCTCCTATGTAGATAAAACGTGGTTGGTTACCCACTGACGTCTCGAAGATTTTCTCCCATCCCAAGACGTCGCCCTCTACCGCGGCTACCAAAACGCCGTCAACGTCGCAGGCCGCAGCTTCGGGGCTCCCATCGGGGGATTTTTGGCCGGTTCAATTGGATGGCGATGGTTCGATAGCCACACGGAATTCCGTTAAACCAGAGATATAGACTGCTAACACGCTCCCGCAGGTCCTTCTACGGCCAAGTGCCTATAATCCTGCTGTGCGCGATCTTCACCGCATATCGACTCCCCGCATCCGTAAACGACGCGCAGCTGGAAGATGACCCGCTCGAAGCAGTCCCCTCGCGGCGATCTCCAATTCGGGACCTTGATTACGGAGGTATTCTCAGTTTCTCGAGCACGGTCCTCGTCCTCCTCTTTCTACTACGAGCTATCGGCGCGAGAGATGAGTCCATGACTCTGCAGGTCTCACTCCTCTCAGTTGCTTTCGTAGTAGGAGGTGCCCTCTTCATCGCAACGGAGCTGTTCTGGGCGCGCAAACCGCTTATCCCACTGCGCCTGATCTCACGTGCCTTGGCTGGGTACTTTGTACTACAGATTCTGTTACTTGGTGGTCGATGGCCCGTACGTTTACTCTACGAATTCTTCCCCTCGCTTGCTTGGCCAAGGAATGCTGCTGAATCTGTCTCTAGCTTGTAACGAACCTCGCGCCCTACCTCATCCGCGTAAATGGCGCGAGCGACTTCGTCGCCTCGACGGCATACGTTGCGGTAGCCATCGGAATCTCAATCGGCGGCATTATATCGGGCCTTATAATCAAACAGTACGAAGCCCACCCTATACCCTCCCCCAGCCTCTTTAATCAGAGCATAATCTATCTAACCTAGCAAAATCTTCCAGCACGCACCGCTCCAAATCCCTAACGCTCCTCACAACCCTGTTTCTCATCACAATCTACACGCTCGTAACGCTGCACTGGCGCCACGGCCTCGCCCCCTGGCAGACCATCTACCTCGCGGCCATGGGCATCGGCTCCGGAATCCTCTTCCCCGCGCTCTTCGTCGGCGTCGCAGCCAGCGCACCTGAGGGCATGCTCTCCGTTTGCATCGGCACGTATTATCTCTGCCAGCAGCTGGGGCTGATTATTGGGCCTGCGGTCGGCGCGGCGATTCAGTTGAGGGGGTTTGAAGATGGGTTGTGGAGGGGCTTGCGGGGGTTTGATGGGAAGAAAGGGGAGGTTCGTATTCCCCAATTATTTTTTATTTTTTTTTTCGCTTTCTTAAATTGTGGGAATGTATATATTAGTGCTATGCTGATCTGGATACACGCAGGTAATCCACCGCATCCTGAACGAAGTCCGCTACGCGGAGACGCTCCCCGTGGGGACGCAGAAGATTATCAGGGAGGCGTACCTGAAGAGTTTTATATCGCTGCCGCGTACGTATCTATCTAGACCATCTTCGGTCGCTTTCCCCCAATCTGTATTCATATTCTACCTATCTCTTGTACGGTTGCTAATAGAAGGGGTCTAGTTATCGCCGTCGGCTCTACGGCGCTTATGCTCCCGATCCTCGCTCTCTTGAGGGAGCCGGATATCGTGTAGGGAATGCGAGGCGGTGTTTTTGCCTAGATCGAACCAGCGAAGAACGCAGAATAAATGTTGAGGTAGAGCGAGCGAGTATCTACGCCTTTGCTCAATGTCAATCTAGAAACCCGACAACCACGCATTGGCCTCTACAAGCGGATATATGGGAGGACGAGCATGCATTAGTGTCTCGTGACCTAGATTGAGTAAGAGGGATAAGATAGGTAGGTCGATTAGGAAAAATCTTTTTTTATCTGTCCATCAAGCAGGCAAACAGCCATCTCGGCAAATGAATAATCGCGGCCCCAGGCCTTGCAATCAAAACTTATAAAACCATTGCCACCCCCGTGGCCATCAACTATCAACCATGCATCCATCCCTCCCCCTCTCAGGGCGGCTGTGCCTGCATGGAGCTTGCTTGGATTGTACATACCATGCCATATATAGAACGTGGCCACCACGCAATATACCTTTGTAACGCCCACGGGATTACTCGATTCCCTTCGGCTGGGTAGATAGATAGTGGGTGACCCAGGCTAGGAGTGACAATTAAATCACCACTTCCTAAGCATACCCTAATTCAAAAACGCAAAAGCAAAGCTATGGAACAACTGTACCGATGTCCAGTTTTACTTTGCTTTTGGGCTCATTTTCCTTCATCTTTTCCAGGCCGCAGACCTCTTCACCTTCCCAACTACTGTCTGAGAAACTGAGCCCAAGGTTCCGAACCGATTTCCCACGAGCGGGTGACATCATGTATATAGGCGTAGCTAGCAATGCGGGCTATCAACTCCAGACCAGGCCGGCAGACGGGTTGTCTGCAATTCGTCTTGACAGATCGCCGCATATTCGCAGCTTACGGACCTCCACCTCCACCCCGGCCCACGCCGACGCCCTACATATATGAGAGCGAGCTCGCGAGTTGATCGATCAAGCCTCATAACTGAACCAAACCAAACCCGCAAGCGTGCGGCGGAGCCTTGAAGCGATGCGTCGCGCGGCCCTCCATCCTCTTCCTCCTCTTGCCGTGGTGGGATGCGAGCGAGGAGGCTTCGGCGAGACCGCGAGGTCATCGTGTGTAGAAAAAGAACTCTGACAATCCCCAGTGGTATGTTGTGTGTGGCTTCTGGGGTATCGCCAGGCAAACTAGAGCTCGTCACACCAGAATCTGTGTTTCGATTTCACTGTTTTTTTTTTTTTTGCAACGCATAGACCTCTACCGCTACTTAGCTATGTGTGGAATATCTAGCGATGTGGAATGAACCCGAGAGCTGGCAAAGGCTGCTCGCTGCAGGGTGCTACAGTAATTAGATGGAACCAGAAACAAAGTCCATTCACTAGGGAACCTTTTTGAAGGCTTAGATAAAAGAACATGGCAACCTATCTGGTCTTGTGGACGGTATGGGTAGCTATGGACGTAGGTAACAATTTTGACATGTATATGACATGTATATATGCGCAGTCACACGAGACCAGGACTTACTGACTCGTTAGCAACAGCAACAGCAAGGCTATCATAGCATGGCACGTGCGCTTCTGCTGCTGGTGCTGCTACACCACCCTAGTTAAAATTGAACAACAACCGTCCCGACCGCGATATCGGCAGCACCAGGCGTTCCAGGTTATCGCCCGCTAGCCCCGGGCCCGTCCCACTCGCGTGAATACCCATGGCGAGTGTCGAGCGGTCCGGGTGCAAAACAGGCAGTGGGCAGTTTCCAGTCTTCTCCCGGCGGCCACCCGAGGCCGACACGTAGCAGTGGCCGAGCGCCGGGGCGAAGGGGTGAAACATCTCCTTCACCAGGCCCGCCGCGGCTTTCGTCAGGGCCTCGGCGCTCGTGGGCTCGAAAGGCGTGTGGACGAGGAACTCTCGTGGGGGGTTGGACTGTGTGCCGGGGGACCTCCGTACGGTTATTTCGGTCATTGCAAAGGGTTGGACGATGGGGTTAGTCCTGTCGGCTGCCGCCTGGCTCCAGAGCACTGTGGCATCGCCCAGTCCGTAGTTTTCTCTGGCCCTGAGGCTCACGGGCCAGATGATGGTTGCTGTATATCTCGCTGTGTGTTCGGATTCGGTCCCCGGCTGGCAGATGATATCCTGCGTGCAGACTCTGTTCCACATGACGACGAGTTGGTCGGTTATCGGGTCCACCAGCGCGTTGTTTGCTGCCCTCCTATGCGTTGGGAGTGACTGGACCAGCTGGCTGGTGCTGGCACGAATGATATCCATACTGTACACAGCGGTGCGACCATTCCTCGAGCTTCCGGTGATGGCCCCGATTTCGTCCGGGGCAGGTGGCCGACCGGAGCTCCAGATGAGGAACTCTTCGCCGTGTCGCAGACTGACCAGCTTTGTGTTGCTGCTCCGGTGCCAAAACGGCCCACCTACATCACGGCGATTGCATGCACAGACCTCCTCCCGAGAGGTTCCGGGATGGTGGTGCAGACGGGAGCAAGCTGTCTGGGATACCCTTTCCTTGGTGCGGAAGTTATAAACCACGATGTCATAAGTTCTCAAGCCACCTTGGGGCAGGTGTTGCCCAGCCGCAACCGCGCCGTAGAAGTGCTCACGGCCTATCTCAAGGGGTATAATATAGCCGGTGTCGGCATGCTTGTTAGCGTGATCCCAGTGCATCCGATCCTCTGTGGGCGAGTAGACAAGTACCCTGCATCTCGTCAGTATACACCAGTATCACCTGGCAGGGTAGGCCGTGTACCAGTTCCTTATGGAGTCCACGTTTGGGGGCACCACTTTTAGCAATAGATCTCCCCGAGAGTTTATACGTAATCGGTCCACCCATCCTCCTATATCGTGTGCCCTTCCCAAACATAGATTCCGAGTCCGCCACGACTGCTGCCCGGATCTATGCTTCTGGCCAGGGGGTAGCTTAAGCGAGATGACTGTATCCACTGGGGGTACCATCATATAGTCATCCGCCATAATGTTTCCCATCCGCCTCCAAGCCATAAAGCTTCCGGCCGTAGCAATATGAGTTTCATTATAGACCATATCAACACCCGTCATTTCGTAGCTGGATACCGTCTGGCCGGTTTGCACCCGATGTCGTATCTCAGCTGCCACTGTTAGATATATACCCCCCTTCTCGCCCCCGTTATCGGCACGAGCCACACATACCAAATCTCTTCGCCTCCTTGTAGAAGAGATCATTACAATCACGGCTGACAGTAACGGAAGACCACGGCGCCAGAAGCCGCAGTCGACCCTCGGGACCTTTTAACCACTTTTCCAAAAGGTCTTTGCATTCCCGACTGACTCGTTGGCAGCGTACTGCGTCGGCCAGGGGAAGATGCCGTAGGATTACTACGCTGATGTCATATATGGCGAAGGGGTGGTGTTGATGGGTCTTTGCACTGGGTGGATCTCCTTGCGGATTTTCCGCCATGTTGAGCGGTCCGATGGCGAGCCCAAGAGATCAGTCTGGCGTCAATGACAGACTAGAGATGAGCAGTCCCAGTCGGGTACCGCGATAGGCGTGAAGCCGCAGCAGTCGAGAGGGGATACAGTCGTGAGGACAAGACTGAGAGAGAGAAAAAAGTATGCAGAATGAGAGCCTCCTGGTACGCGAAATGGGAGGGAAAACTTTTACCTACAGTGCTCTTGTGAGGATAATCTCAACGATGGAGGGGCTACGCTCTCTTTAATCTCTTGAATACACGAAAAGCGCCGTGCGATCCCTTGGTTGTAGTAACGCACTGGGACGTCGTTCCACGGGCGGCATGACGCATGGTTGGTATGGCTCGTTGAGCTAGGAAAGGTAAATGCAAGCCAAAAGACGTGGACTGATAGAGTTTGGCCCGGTCTGAAAGGCAACGATGTAGGTTCAGGGAGAGGGAGATGTTGAGGACACGTTGGTGGCGGTTCAAGTGTTAGTATTATCTGTGGCTGTCGTCGAAGCCGTTCGCGCCTTCCCTCGCGAGTTCACTTACGCACGTTGGCTAGAATCAGATCTCGACTTATGATACGTTTCTGCATTTATGCCTATTTGTTCTCACAGTAAATGTTATCGACTACATTGCTAGTCTAGACGTCTCAGTGACCTGTGAAGACGGCGAGAAATCCATCAATTCAAACAAATCAGGTCCGTGCGAGCGTAGTACAAGCCTCCCACCCTCGACAAATCGCCCAAACAATCTACCTTCAATTGGGTCTCCCGTCGCCCAGTGCGTTTCTCTGCTGCCGAAGGGCCGGGACGGGACAGTAATCGGTCTGAAGCCTGCCTCCCTAATGAAACACTGGCCGACGACCCCAGGCTCGTCAGGGAACAGCCTCTGCACCTGGCTACCAACCGTCTCAAGTAGGGATGCATTTGTGAGAGGCTCTATACGGGCGAAAACAGCCGCCAGTACGACATCGGAGGAAGACTCTGGAATGGGCGAGCCTACTGCGACCATATTCATCAGATCAATGTCGTGCCAGTTGACGGTCGTATCGGCAGGCCCGTAGACCGCGATCGCTGGGGAGATGGAGAACTGGCCGTCGCCTGTGTAAGAGAATAACCGGTAAACATGCAGATCGCACTCTAAGGTGCCGATGGGGATGTCAAGTGCGTGCCAAACCAACATATTGTAACCCGTGATCGGGTCGGTTATACAGGGGCACATCGGGCCCGGAGAGAAGGAGAAGGTGTGAAGCAGTTGGCCGTCGCGCCCGCGGATAATATCCAGTCCCATGGAGACAAATAGGGATGTGCCCCAGTCGTCCGGCGCGTGTTTGACCAGCAGCAGGTCCTCCCCATCCTGGCCCCGCACGAGGTCTACCCGGTCTCTGAGTTGGATTCGTATCAGGGCTCGCTCGTAGAAGCCCGCTACACATTTCTCCAGCAGTGGCAACCGATACAGCATGTTTCCCGTCCTAATATCAAATGCCGCCACGTCGTATCCATATCTATACCCAAACTCCTGACGCAGGGCGCAATATGCGCGCGACTCGCCCAGCCGCAGCGCAACTTCCCACGGCTGATGCCTCTCCCACTTATGGGCTCGGAGACAAAGTTGCGTCATCTTCCACGTGTCTAACAGCGCCGTGCTTGTCCTTGTTAGCACCATATCGTCCAATGTCACTAACATTTGGATAGACTCACTATGTAACTGTGTCTCCCGCGTCGAAATTCAACAGCAATTGGCCGCTCTGATTCAAGGTGGCGTACATCTCACTGACCTCGAGCCCAGGGTCCGAGCCAATAACCTCATCCAAGTTTACACGGATTTGCTGTCCGGTAGAGCCTGGTGGGTGCCAGCGTATATGAGGCATGCCTGTCACTGTATGCGCTCTTGTGCTCAACCAGACAATAAAGTCCCCCTGCACCGCCACCCTTTCGTTTTGCGGATGTTTGGAAATAGACTGTACGCGTCCATTACGCATACTGTATAGCTGCCCAGCTGCAAAGGGGGCCCATCATATATCAGCCTCATCCCAGTCAGAGCAATGATCAATGCCCGAGAGTATACATACCAAAGTGCTTAATCTGGGCGTGCGAGAGCCGAACGTTGGCCTCTATCAAGGCCCGTCGTGGCACCCAGGGCCGGAGTTTATTCGCCACGCCGAACTCTTTCATCCAGTCGCTCGCAAACTCCTGCCATTGCTCATTGACCCGTTCGCAGCGGACAATGTCGTCCACCTCGAGGTAATCGAAGATGTTGATTAGTACGTCGGTGTTGAGGTACTTCATAGGATCCAGGCCGGTGGGCGTGGGTGTGGGTGTGGGCGTGGGGATGTGTTGTAGTTGTAGTTGTAGTTGTTGGCCCCCGGCTGTGCAGCGGAGCTTCAGACGCTCCTCCCCGCGGTCGTGATCCCACTGCGGGGCCTGACGTTTGCTGCTGGGCTCGAAGCCCATTTTAGAGAGCTCTACTGGGATTGGAGGTTGCGTTTCGTACGCGATTTCAGTCTTGTTGGTGAAGGAATATACAAAGTACGCTTCTTTTGCGCAGTTCGTATGGAGAGAGAAGGGGGATGCTTTTTCACCCAGGAGGGGAGTCTCTCCCACAGCTTTATCTCACCTCTTGACTCGCAGCCTAAACTCAAGATCCGTCATTCAATCACCGGATTCATGGCACCGAAAGCTTAGCCCTCAACCTTCTATAGACCCGTCACGTTCACCGCCAACATCGAGGTAAATAGGCTTTCCCTTCCACCAGTTAGACGACAGAGTACACAAAACGAGCCAGTGGACTGGGTCTTGAGCCATGGATTCCAACTCTAGGAACATCGCAATGATGCAATATGTATCTGGAGGCGGCGGTTTGGATGGCTTTCGCACCCGCCGTTTGTTGACCACGTTTGCGCTTTGCACTCATCCCTTTTAGCTGGCTAAAGAAAGAAAGACCTGCAAGGCCTGGAATAGACTAGTCTAAACTATAGAACAGCCTAGCCTATCCTGGCCAAGATGAAAGATACTCTTGTTTGGTGGCCACGGTGTTGCCTGCCAGCTGAGAGAGTTTTCGGGCTACGACTAAGTCTGGGAGCTATATCGCGAACCAAAAATAAATAAATAAAATAATGTAAACTAAATTAAATAAATGAATAAAAATGAAGCCATTTTCTTGACCCAGACTAGCTAGCTAGCCAGACCCTGGGCTGACAGGCGCTCTTCAAGATCGAATCTTAACATATGTAAAGTTCGAACCCTTCCAGACAACGCCACGATATCGAGCTCAGTCATATGTACCTGTTAGTAATATGTTAATAATATATATGACCATTCGGCGAATTGAACCGCCTCCCCTCAGGCAATCACGGACCCTAATCGATACCTAGTATCCACGTGACGATCTGGGAATCTGGACTAATATGTATTTACCTATTCGGGCTTCTTTCTGCACGTCATCATCCATCAGCCAGTCTTCCACTTTGCGGCAGTCGTCAGGTTTGGATCGAGAGTTGACTTCGTGATGGATCTGTGCGCCTGGCTGGTAACCTGATATCATGCGAGTGCAGCGAGTGTTGTTGCAATGAAGAGATCTATGAAGGATGGATACATGCTTTTGAGTTTTTTTTTTTGAGTTTTTTTTTTTTTT